>JAQSEB010000223.1:230000-311529 GCA_030063045.1 Pratylenchus scribneri
CAAGTTATTGGACGATAATTCTCAGGTTTGGATAAATCGCCCTTTTTGGGCAGCAGAACAGTTCTACCACAAGTCAGCCATTCTGGAAACTTTGGTACTCTAACCTTTGTTCCCATGATCCATCTAAACAGGGCCAAGTTTGCGATACCCAATCTCTTCCATAGGAGGTTCGGTATTCCGTCTGGTCCTGGTGCTTTTGATGGTCGAGCTTTTCCGAGGACTTGTTTCCAACGCAAGTAGTCCTCTTCATCCGAGTTTAAGACTTGGTGCTCTTGCACTTTGCGGTCGATCTTTTGGGCCCAGTCTTCAAGTTCTTGGATACTTTCGTATCTCTTGTACTTTCCAACTATTCCCGCCCAGTAATTTTTCGCGTCCTCAGCGGATTTCAGCTTCGAGTTGCCCAGCGGCTTCTCAAGCTTTTTACTGAGTGGTTTGGCTCTGCTTCGCCTCGCCACTTCTCGCTGATTTTTACGTGAAATACGGGCTTCGATCAGTGCTTTGTGTGCTTTTAGAGCCTCCCGTTTTATTTCCAGGTCTCTAGTCTTCCTTATCGGCCGACCATCAACTTGAAAAAGTCTTTGCAGTTCGTAGAAATTTCTTTTCTGCTGCTTACTCGGATGTAGGCCATGCTTGCGTCCTTTCAATTCCTCATTGATCCACTCGATATGCTTATTTAGTGCGAGTAGTTGCTGACACTGAGTTTTTTGCCAATCGGCATCATTCTCTTTTGCCGTTCGGCGTAACTCTTTTTGTCTTCTAACTAACACGAGTCCGGCCGCGTAGACTGCTTGATTTAGGAGATTAAGACCCCTACGCTGTCTTTTACGGCGTAGACATTCTTTCACACAAGCATCGAGTTCTGACCACATGCTGTAACTGACCTTTGCTGGGTTGATCTTGAGGGCTTTTCGCTTAAAGTTCATCCTTTTGCTCACTTTGAAGCATGTCTCATATTCAACCCATAAGTCTTTGTCCAGCACTTTTTGCTCTGTCTTTGGCTGTTTAGTGGTGTCTTCCCCCTTTGCTCCCGCCTTGTCCTGAGTTTCTTTAATGGGGGTCATCGGTACGTCCTGCTCATTTGCTGGACCCGTCGATGTGCTTGCCCCAAGAAGCTCTGGTGCCTGGTTTGGCTCGGCAGTCGCAATAGGTTCAGATCCCTCTGTTATGATTAGGTTTCTGCCTTTGTGCAGAATCCTTGCCTTATTCGCGTTGGCACTTATCTGGGATTTAGATTTTTGACTTGATGACTTCGGTCTTCCCTGATAGGGTTCACCGTTCTCATCAATTAGCCAACCTTCTTTTTCCATCCTGTTTCGGCGTTCGTACAGCGCTCGCGCCGTTCGTTTAGGGTAATTCAACCCTTGCCGCTGATGGAATTCTTCCCACAGTTCGCGAAATATGTCAGGTTTGCAATCGCGACCCAGTCGATGCCAGAGCCTGAACATGTTTGTCTCTTCCAGCACAGTCCATCTGGAACTGTGGATATTGTACTTCACTCCAGGCGGACCACGTTTTAGAGCTGACGATTCAGGTTTCCCCGTTTCCGCTCGTTCACTGTGGTTGTTCGCGGTTCCACCTTGCTGGGTCAAGGTTTCCTCGCACGCCCGATTATCACTAACTACCCTTCCGCCCCTCTTCCGATCATTAATTGGGTATGTGTTAGTAACGCGTGTTCGTAGACGGTGGCCGCGTTAGTCTGTACCGTCTGATATCCTCAACTGTGGTGTGCTGAGTCGAGCCGGGCCAAAAACGACCCCAGGTTCTACCTTCCCCATGGGCACACTCCTGCCTCTGCTGTTTTAAGGCTTTGGCACTAGCCTGCGGGGGATTGATGTCCGTCAGACTAGGGCGGGGTATGCTCTAAGCAGGCGACCCACCCACCCCTTTCGGCGTGGGCCCCGGACTTGTTTGTTCGTGCCTCCGGACACACAGAGGAATTGCTTTATACACAGGGTCCATTGGCACTACCACTCCCGGGTCCATTGGTACAATTCCTCTTTCGTGCCTACGGACTTCATTTTACAAGAGAGACTGCTTCCACTCAGAGTCCATAGGCACTACCATTCTATATATATGCACGACCTTTCTATATAGATTGGTACAGCTCTCGGGAGTCTCACTCCATACGGTCAGATCAAACTACGTTTTATGGTCACTACCTCTGTCTCTACTTATCAGCTCATTTCATTCACTTTTAAGACTTTGTGTGATTTGTCTATTGCCCACTTGTTCGCCTCACAAGGTGTAATTGCATCGTCGGCTGTCAATATTAGCTCAGTACTAATACCGGCTGTCAATACTGATCGTACCCGACTGTCAGTCTGTTTATTTCCAGCCGGGTTTTTCCGAACTTGCTAACTTTTTAAGGTCGGAACAAAAGGTGTGGGTTAGTAAGACAAATCATCCGACCAGGGGCTAGGTCGCTTCGGTTTGCGATGGAGCTCGCTCTGCCGGAGACAATCCCCTGGCCAGTTACACAAGTCGTATTCAAGTGATCTTGCGCCCCGACGTTCCACCATGCACGAAGAGTGCTACGGCTTTGGCAGCCTACGTCCAATTAAGGACACAAGCCGGGCCAGATGCTGGGGCATTGGGCTGACACCATTGAAGGTGACATAGGTAAGTCTCCAGACACCGGAGAACTCATTTTATCGCTAGCCTGTTTATTTAGTCGAGACTTTTGCGGCGAGTGGTCTCTCAGATATCAGTCTTGCTAGTCTTACGACCAGCTCTAGAACCAAATGTCTGAACCTGCCTTTCCTCTCGTACTAAGCAGGTTTACTATCATAGCGATCTGAGCGATCAAGTCCAGTTCTGTTGCTCTCTTAAAACCTGAATGAATTTCATTTTGTATTAGCCTAATCTATATACAGACTATATAGCGAGTGGATAAACCCCACAAGCTAATACTTAACGAAACTCAGATAGGTTCGTAGGCATTTGACTACCCGTTTTAAGATAACGAGTTTGGTTTTTCTTAAAACTTTATTGTGTGCCCTTCCCGCGGTCATGGGCGGGGCGAAATTTAATTGATAAGAAACAATGATAGGGGATTTGCATATGAAAGGCATTTGATTGGGGATAGGTCACACTTCACCGAGGGAACTCCTTTTTATGAACAAAAGTCATCTTTCTTTTTGGTCCATCCTCCGGGTGTTCATTCATTTGCCCCTATGTCCTTTACTGCTGTTTCGCCCTCTTTCCGCTTTCACTCTTGCTCTTGGAAGATGAAGGGTTTCCGCCATCCTGAGGAAAATAGTTTGTTACTTGTTTGTGAGGTTTTTTTTTTTTTTTTTTTTTTTTTTTTCTCTCACCCCTGTCTCCATTCCGTCAGCCGATTCCGGGGTATGGAAACGCTTGCGCTGATTCGGATTCGGCTTCCCGGTTCCATTTTTCGGCGTCACGGTTGGCGTTGGAGTCTGATGGTCGCCGGCCTCGCTAAAGTAATTTGTTTTTAGGATATTTTCTTTCCTAATTACTTTTGCTTGGCGTTGGCAGCCTTCTTCTCCCGGGCCTTATGTTTTGCCTTTTGGTTCCGGGTGAGCCCGCTGTTCGTGCCATTCGTGGGTGGTCCTTGTGGCGGTCCTGTAATAGGTTAAAGGTACCCCCTGGCAGTTTCTCCCTCCCTTACGGGTGGTGAGATTGGAGAACAGGGCACGGAACTCCTGGATGCTTCCTTCAAATTCCACCTTCATCCTCTTGGTTGATGCAAATGAAGAGAATTCGAGCAGAGAGAATAGAGATTTTGATTAGATAGGGATTATCTAATTGATTGATTCTCTGGAAAGTGGAAAGGGACTTTAGTTTGATCCAACATTCTGACAATTTTCGCGTTCATATGAATCCATTCCCTTTCGGGGCCGGTTCATGGTAACAACTCCTTGCATTGACTGGTCCTGCAATCAAATGCTTAGTTTCCCTAAGTACTCAAGTTTGAAATCCTCGAGTAGCCTACTCAGGCTCGGACAGCCATATACGAGTAGTGGTACTTGTCTCTGCGCCACGGAGAGGCTTAGAGGGGCTTGTCAAACCCTGCAGAGGTGCGCGTCCCCAATTAAAAGACTAGGCATTTGGCTACCTTAAGAGAGTCATAGTTACTCCCGCCGTTTACCCGCGCTTGATCAAGTTTCCTTGGCTTAACATTCAGAGCACTGGGCAGAAATCAGACACGGTCAACGTCCAGCAAGGACCATCCGTCTCCTCTATTTTAATTAGATAGTCGGATTCCCCGAGTTCGTGCCAGTTCTAAACTGGTTGTTTAGTGCCAATCGAAGTGCTCGCCCTTGCGAACGAGCACGCAGCCGAAGAGCTCCACAAGCCGCACTCACCACTAGTCCACACGCGCCTTCCCCTTGCAGGGTTAGCACGCACAGCCACGGGCAAGCGCAGCCAGTTTCACACAACAGCCCGAATGGCCCAACCTTTAGAGCCAATTCTTTTCCCGAAGTTACGAATCTAATTTGCCGACTTCCCTTACCTACATTATTCTATCGACTAGAGGCTGTTCACCTTGGAGACCTGCTGCGGATATCGGTACGATCAGGCAGGAAATTCAAATGAGGAGCTTCCCTCGCATTTTCAAGGCCCATGCGGAGCACACGGGACACAGCAGGAACCGCTGTGCTTTACGGTGCCAACATCCCTGTCTCAGGCTGAGCCACTTCCAGGGAATTCGGACACCTGAACCAGAAAAGAGAACTCTGGCCCGGACTCCGCACAGTGTCTGCGAGTTCATTTGCGTTACCGCGCTCGGCAACCCTTGCGAGCCGCCATCTCCCTGGCCTGGTGTGGAAATATTAATCCACTTCCCTTTCGGCAACCGGGTAGCAATAGTGCAAGCACTGCTAGCGCACCCTTAGTGTCTAGACGGCCTTAGCCGGTGCCTTAGGATCGACTGACCCACATTCAACTGCTGTTCACGTGGAACCCTTCTCCACTTCAGTCTTCAAGGATCTCACTTGAATATTTGCTACTACCACCAAGATCTGCACTAGTGGAAGCTCCAGCCGGGCCTACGCCCAAAGCCTTCAACGCAACCACCACGACCCTCCTACACGTCAAAGCCAGACAACACATTGTGTGTGTTCAAGCCATTGACAGTGAAGTATAGGTGGCCCGCTCCAGCGCCATCCATTTTCAGGGCTAGTTGATTCGGCAGGTGAGTTGTTACACACTCCTTAGCGGATTCCGACTTCCATGGCCACCGTCCTGCTGTCTATATCAACCAACACCTTTTATGGGGTCTAATGAGCGGGCACTTTGGCACCTTAACTCCACGTTTGGTTCATCCCACATCGCCAGTTCTGCTTACCAAAAATGGCCCACTTGGAGCTCGGCATTCAACGCCGGAGTTCAATCAAGCAACTCCGACATCATACCCATTTAGAGTTTGAGAATAGGTTAAGAACATTTCGTTCCCAAGTCCTCTAATCATTCGCTTTACCGAGTATAACTGCTCACGTGAGCTCCAGCTATCCTGGGGGAAACTTCGAAGGGAACCAGCTACTAGATGGTTCGATTAGTCTTTCGCCCCTATACCCAAGTCAGACGATCGATTTGCACGTCAGAATCGCTTCGGACTTCCACCAGTTTCCTCTGGCTTCATCCTGCTCAGGAATAGTTCACCATCTTTCGGGTCTCGTCACGTACGCTCTTCCTCCACCCCACTGCAAGCAGTCAGGATGGGGCCATGCTGCTCCTGGCCACCGCAGTGACCAGGGTCGCACATCAGTTCCGAATGGATACATTTACTTTCATTTCGCCTTTGGGTTTTCAACGCCCAATGACTTGCGCACACGATAAACTCCTTGGTCCGTGTTTCAAGACGGGTCGGAAAGATGACCAGCTTTTACGCCGAGATTGGACATGGAGTGAGCTCGGCCAGGACCGAACTGGTGGCACAGTACGTGTCGCTTGCGACCGCCACCGACACCCAGCTCGGCACCCAACCAGGCCCGCAAAGCCTTGTCCACCGCAAAACACGTAGAACGAACAGAAATCCCCAGGCCCGGGTACCAGCAGGCTGGCCTCAAAGCCAAGTTCATTCCGCCATCCCAAATGCCTCGACGCACTCCACTTGCAAATGCACCGCACAGCCACCGACCGACTAGTCAAAGCCCCAATCTGGAGGTCAGCGACGCATCGGTAGCGACCGCACAAGCTGAATGCAAGCCAGATACGCTGGCTCTGTCCGTTTCCATCTCATCGGTTTCACGTCCTCTTTAACTCTCTCTTCAAAGTGCTTTTCAACTTTCCCTCACGGTACTTGTTCGCTATCGGTCTCGTGGTCATATTCAGTCTTAGATGAAGTTTACCACCCGCTTTGGGCTGCGATCCCAAACAACCCGACTCCAAGGCATACGAAAATGTGCTAGCCAGCAAATCCATTGTACAGGTCTTGCACCTTCTTTGGAGCCCCAGTCAAGGGAAACTAGAACGGATCGGCCAACACAAGCTCGCAACCTATACGCTACACCTCATTGCGCCAGGGGCACAACGATTTAGCGCTGGACACTTCCCAGTTCACTCGCCGTTACTACGGGAATCCTTGTTAGTTTCTTTTCCTCCGCTTACTGATATGCTTAAGTTCAGCGGGTATTCACGTCTGAGTTCAGGTCGAAAATTCAATGTAGTGAGTGAAAAAAACACACAAACACTCAAAGTCACACACGAACACCCACACATGGTTTGGCCAGATGCGATTCGAGAGGTGTCTGCCTCGATGAGCATTAGACTTTTGTCTAGTATTCACAAATACTAAGCCGAATGCCCTATCCCGCATCACACCAATAGTGTGTGACTTTTCATGAATTATAGCAACACTTTATACTGACAAGTGATGCTATCATATACGCCTTTGTTTGCGTTTTAGGGTTTACGACCCTGAACCAGGCGTACCAAGGGATAAGACTCCCATGGTGCAATGTGTGTTGGATATTGAATATGGACCAAATTAATCGAATTTATATGGATAAATTATATAATTGGATTTTCCTCTTTATTAATTATTTCCAATTCAAGTTAGGGGAAAAATCCACGTTTATTTTATATCCACGTTTTCTGAAGTTTATCCGCGTTTTGTCCACGTTCAACTCCTTGAAGATATGACGGCCAAGCGCTTGAACCGATGATGGAATCAACAAACGGAGGACTTAAGAATTTGGGAATTTGATGAGGGAAATTTAGAGGGATGGAAATGGGAAATGAGTGAATAAATGGGATTAATAACCTAAGGGAATAAGCTCAAAAATCCCCAAAATTAATTAATTTGAATTCGAGAAAAAAAGTATTATTCGCCAATCGCAATGGAAAAAAAGCAAGCAGAAGAATATATTTTTAGGATGTGTCTTTTTTGGTTAAAATTGTCGGAATGAATTCTTCTTTCCATCCAAAAGCAGGCAAAGGGAAGATGATGATTAATTGTAGTTGAAGAAAAAGATTTAGGCGAATTGGCGAATTGAAGGTTGTCGGCAGTACCGACAAGTCGGGGCCAAGGAACACAGCCACGAAACTTGGGGCATCCTCAGAGTTGGCCATCTCGGAGGAGCTTTGACTTGAGTGTGGCCAGTGATTCGGCTAATCCATTGGTAAGGATTGCCAGGCTGCTGTTGTTTGTTTGGCGCAGCATGGTGGTCAGTTCTCGATTGGCAGCTGTTGCCTTGGTCAAGGCATTGACGAAATTTTGGAAGTTGCTGCTTTGGCCACGTTTGCCAGTTGGGCTGACTGATTGACGGCGAATGTGACTGCGCCCCTTGTTCCCCTTCTTGAAGGACTTTGGCTTTTGACGTTCGTCGCTTGATTCATCCGTTGTTTCGGACTATGTTTAGATACAGGTATCTCGCTATTGGTCTGACACAAACTAGGTATGCGGTTCGAAAAGCGCCCCATGTTTTTTCTGTCTCCATTAGCGCTCTGACCCGATCTTTCATCTTTTCGCAGACAACATTCCAAGTGGCATCAAAGTCCATTTCTAGTCTTTCTTCGATTCCCAGGTATTTATATGTCTCAAACAAAGACAGTGAAGGGATACCTAACAGTTCGCCTTCCATTGCCTCTGCAGCATTTATGGCTGTCCATGCGCTCTTCTTTGCGTTAAGTGTTAAGCCAATGGCACTTCCTACGCTTACTGTAGCCTGAGTTATCTGTTCTAACTCTTTAGGCGTTTCAGCATAGCCATGGAAGTCATCCATGTAAAACAGATGGTTTAGTTCCATTACTGTTTCTTGGCCCGGTACTGAGACCGTGACTTTTGGCAAATCATCGAGTGCATATGAAATTGGCGTTATTGCTAAGCAGAACAGCAACGGTGACATGCTATCTCCTTGTAATATTCCATTCAGAATTTTCAGCCAGCTGCTTCTAGACATTCGTCCTTTGTGAGACACTTCATACTGGACCTTCCACCCATGCATTAAAGCTTCAATCGCTTTAATCAGCAGTGGGTGTATTTTCGCAGTCCTTAGGGATTTACGGATCCATGGATGACTTATTGAGTCAAATGCTTTTTGCTCGTCGATCCATACAGTGTGTAGGCTCGACTTTTTCGCAATAGCGTGACTCGCCAAAGCCCGATCCAATATAGTGGCATGCGTGCATCCCCATGTGTCCTTTTTTAGTGCGCGTTGCTCATAAGGCATAATATTATGTTTTTCGAGGTGTTCCGTTATCCAACGAGTTATCATTCCCGTATATAACTTGTAAGTAGTATTTAAACAAGTTATTGGACGATAATTCTCAGGTTTGGATAAATCGCCCTTTTTGGGCAGCAGAACAGTTCTACCACAAGTCAGCCATTCTGGAAACTTTGGTACTCTAACCTTTGTTCCCATGATCCATCTAAACAGGGCCAAGTTTGCGATACCCAATCTCTTCCATAGGAGGTTCGGTATTCCGTCTGGTCCTGGTGCTTTTGATGGTCGAGCTTTTCCGAGGACTTGTTTCCAACGCAAGTAGTCCTCTTCATCCGAGTTTAAGACTTGGTGCTCTTGCACTTTGCGGTCGATCTTTTGGGCCCAGTCTTCAAGTTCTTGGATACTTTCGTATCTCTTGTACTTTCCAACTATTCCCGCCCAGTAATTTTTCGCGTCCTCAGCGGATTTCAGCTTCGAGTTGCCCAGCGGCTTCTCAAGCTTTTTACTGAGTGGTTTGGCTCTGCTTCGCCTCGCCACTTCTCGCTGATTTTTACGTGAAATACGGGCTTCGATCAGTGCTTTGTGTGCTTTTAGAGCCTCCCGTTTTATTTCCAGGTCTCTAGTCTTCCTTATCGGCCGACCATCAACTTGAAAAAGTCTTTGCAGTTCGTAGAAATTTCTTTTCTGCTGCTTACTCGGATGTAGGCCATGCTTGCGTCCTTTCAATTCCTCATTGATCCACTCGATATGCTTATTTAGTGCGAGTAGTTGCTGACACTGAGTTTTTTGCCAATCGGCATCATTCTCTTTTGCCGTTCGGCGTAACTCTTTTTGTCTTCTAACTAACACGAGTCCGGCCGCGTAGACTGCTTGATTTAGGAGATTAAGACCCCTACGCTGTCTTTTACGGCGTAGACATTCTTTCACACAAGCATCGAGTTCTGACCACATGCTGTAACTGACCTTTGCTGGGTTGATCTTGAGGGCTTTTCGCTTAAAGTTCATCCTTTTGCTCACTTTGAAGCATGTCTCATATTCAACCCATAAGTCTTTGTCCAGCACTTTTTGCTCTGTCTTTGGCTGTTTAGTGGTGTCTTCCCCCTTTGCTCCCGCCTTGTCCTGAGTTTCTTTAATGGGGGTCATCGGTACGTCCTGCTCATTTGCTGGACCCGTCGATGTGCTTGCCCCAAGAAGCTCTGGTGCCTGGTTTGGCTCGGCAGTCGCAATAGGTTCAGATCCCTCTGTTATGATTAGGTTTCTGCCTTTGTGCAGAATCCTTGCCTTATTCGCGTTGGCACTTATCTGGGATTTAGATTTTTGACTTGATGACTTCGGTCTTCCCTGATAGGGTTCACCGTTCTCATCAATTAGCCAACCTTCTTTTTCCATCCTGTTTCGGCGTTCGTACAGCGCTCGCGCCGTTCGTTTAGGGTAATTCAACCCTTGCCGCTGATGGAATTCTTCCCACAGTTCGCGAAATATGTCAGGTTTGCAATCGCGACCCAGTCGATGCCAGAGCCTGAACATGTTTGTCTCTTCCAGCACAGTCCATCTGGAACTGTGGATATTGTACTTCACTCCAGGCGGACCACGTTTTAGAGCTGACGATTCAGGTTTCCCCGTTTCCGCTCGTTCACTGTGGTTGTTCGCGGTTCCACCTTGCTGGGTCAAGGTTTCCTCGCACGCCCGATTATCACTAACTACCCTTCCGCCCCTCTTCCGATCATTAATTGGGTATGTGTTAGTAACGCGTGTTCGTAGACGGTGGCCGCGTTAGTCTGTACCGTCTGATATCCTCAACTGTGGTGTGCTGAGTCGAGCCGGGCCAAAAACGACCCCAGGTTCTACCTTCCCCATGGGCACACTCCTGCCTCTGCTGTTTTAAGGCTTTGGCACTAGCCTGCGGGGGATTGATGTCCGTCAGACTAGGGCGGGGTATGCTCTAAGCAGGCGACCCACCCACCCCTTTCGGCGTGGGCCCCGGACTTGTTTGTTCGTGCCTCCGGACACACAGAGGAATTGCTTTATACACAGGGTCCATTGGCACTACCACTCCCGGGTCCATTGGTACAATTCCTCTTTCGTGCCTACGGACTTCATTTTACAAGAGAGACTGCTTCCACTCAGAGTCCATAGGCACTACCATTCTATATATATGCACGACCTTTCTATATAGATTGGTACAGCTCTCGGGAGTCTCACTCCATACGGTCAGATCAAACTACGTTTTATGGTCACTACCTCTGTCTCTACTTATCAGCTCATTTCATTCACTTTTAAGACTTTGTGTGATTTGTCTATTGCCCACTTGTTCGCCTCACAAGGTGTAATTGCATCGTCGGCTGTCAATATTAGCTCAGTACTAATACCGGCTGTCAATACTGATCGTACCCGACTGTCAGTCTGTTTATTTCCAGCCGGGTTTTTCCGAACTTGCTAACTTTTTAAGGTCGGAACAAAAGGTGTGGGTTAGTAAGACAAATCATCCGACCAGGGGCTAGGTCGCTTCGGTTTGCGATGGAGCTCGCTCTGCCGGAGACAATCCCCTGGCCAGTTACACAAGTCGTATTCAAGTGATCTTGCGCCCCGACGTTCCACCATGCACGAAGAGTGCTACGGCTTTGGCAGCCTACGTCCAATTAAGGACACAAGCCGGGCCAGATGCTGGGGCATTGGGCTGACACCATTGAAGGTGACATAGGTAAGTCTCCAGACACCGGAGAACTCATTTTATCGCTAGCCTGTTTATTTAGTCGAGACTTTTGCGGCGAGTGGTCTCTCAGATATCAGTCTTGCTAGTCTTACGACCAGCTCTAGAACCAAATGTCTGAACCTGCCTTTCCTCTCGTACTAAGCAGGTTTACTATCATAGCGATCTGAGCGATCAAGTCCAGTTCTGTTGCTCTCTTAAAACCTGAATGAATTTCATTTTGTATTAGCCTAATCTATATACAGACTATATAGCGAGTGGATAAACCCCACAAGCTAATACTTAACGAAACTCAGATAGGTTCGTAGGCATTTGACTACCCGTTTTAAGATAACGAGTTTGGTTTTTCTTAAAACTTTATTGTGTGCCCTTCCCGCGGTCATGGGCGGGGCGAAATTTAATTGATAAGAAACAATGATAGGGGATTTGCATATGAAAGGCATTTGATTGGGGATAGGTCACACTTCACCGAGGGAACTCCTTTTTATGAACAAAAGTCATCTTTCTTTTTGGTCCATCCTCCGGGTGTTCATTCATTTGCCCCTATGTCCTTTACTGCTGTTTCGCCCTCTTTCCGCTTTCACTCTTGCTCTTGGAAGATGAAGGGTTTCCGCCATCCTGAGGAAAATAGTTTGTTACTTGTTTGTGAGGTTTTTTTTTTTTTTCTCTCACCCCTGTCTCCATTCCGTCAGCCGATTCCGGGGTATGGAAACGCTTGCGCTGATTCGGATTCGGCTTCCCGGTTCCATTTTTCGGCGTCACGGTTGGCGTTGGAGTCTGATGGTCGCCGGCCTCGCTAAAGTAATTTGTTTTTAGGATATTTTCTTTCCTAATTACTTTTGCTTGGCGTTGGCAGCCTTCTTCTCCCGGGCCTTATGTTTTGCCTTTTGGTTCCGGGTGAGCCCGCTGTTCGTGCCATTCGTGGGTGGTCCTTGTGGCGGTCCTGTAATAGGTTAAAGGTACCCCCTGGCAGTTTCTCCCTCCCTTACGGGTGGTGAGATTGGAGAACAGGGCACGGAACTCCTGGATGCTTCCTTCAAATTCCACCTTCATCCTCTTGGTTGATGCAAATGAAGAGAATTCAAGCAGAGAGAATAGAGATTTTGATTAGATAGGGATTATCTAATTGATTGATTCTCTGGAAAGTGGAAAGGGACTTTAGTTTGATCCAACATTCTGACAATTTTCGCGTTCATATGAATCCATTCCCTTTCGGGGCCGGTTCATGGTAACAACTCCTTGCATTGACTGGTCCTGCAATCAAATGCTTAGTTTCCCTAAGTACTCAAGTTTGAAATCCTCGAGTAGCCTACTCAGGCTCGGACAGCCATATACGAGTAGTGGTACTTGTCTCTGCGCCACGGAGAGGCTTAGAGGGGCTTGTCAAACCCTGCAGAGGTGCGCGTCCCCAATTAAAAGACTAGGCATTTGGCTACCTTAAGAGAGTCATAGTTACTCCCGCCGTTTACCCGCGCTTGATCAAGTTTCCTTGGCTTAACATTCAGAGCACTGGGCAGAAATCAGACACGGTCAACGTCCAGCAAGGACCATCCGTCTCCTCTATTTTAATTAGATAGTCGGATTCCCCGAGTTCGTGCCAGTTCTAAACTGGTTGTTTAGTGCCAATCGAAGTGCTCGCCCTTGCGAACGAGCACGCAGCCGAAGAGCTCCACAAGCCGCACTCACCACTAGTCCACACGCGCCTTCCCCTTGCAGGGTTAGCACGCACAGCCACGGGCAAGCGCAGCCAGTTTCACACAACAGCCCGAATGGCCCAACCTTTAGAGCCAATTCTTTTCCCGAAGTTACGAATCTAATTTGCCGACTTCCCTTACCTACATTATTCTATCGACTAGAGGCTGTTCACCTTGGAGACCTGCTGCGGATATCGGTACGATCAGGCAGGAAATTCAAATGAGGAGCTTCCCTCGCATTTTCAAGGCCCATGCGGAGCACACGGGACACAGCAGGAACCGCTGTGCTTTACGGTGCCAACATCCCTGTCTCAGGCTGAGCCACTTCCAGGGAATTCGGACACCTGAACCAGAAAAGAGAACTCTGGCCCGGACTCCGCACAGTGTCTGCGAGTTCATTTGCGTTACCGCGCTCGGCAACCCTTGCGAGCCGCCATCTCCCTGGCCTGGTGTGGAAATATTAATCCACTTCCCTTTCGGCAACCGGGTAGCAATAGTGCAAGCACTGCTAGCGCACCCTTAGTGTCTAGACGGCCTTAGCCGGTGCCTTAGGATCGACTGACCCACATTCAACTGCTGTTCACGTGGAACCCTTCTCCACTTCAGTCTTCAAGGATCTCACTTGAATATTTGCTACTACCACCAAGATCTGCACTAGTGGAAGCTCCAGCCGGGCCTACGCCCAAAGCCTTCAACGCAACCACCACGACCCTCCTACACGTCAAAGCCAGACAACACATTGTGTGTGTTCAAGCCATTGACAGTGAAGTATAGGTGGCCCGCTCCAGCGCCATCCATTTTCAGGGCTAGTTGATTCGGCAGGTGAGTTGTTACACACTCCTTAGCGGATTCCGACTTCCATGGCCACCGTCCTGCTGTCTATATCAACCAACACCTTTTATGGGGTCTAATGAGCGGGCACTTTGGCACCTTAACTCCACGTTTGGTTCATCCCACATCGCCAGTTCTGCTTACCAAAAATGGCCCACTTGGAGCTCGGCATTCAACGCCGGAGTTCAATCAAGCAACTCCGACATCATACCCATTTAGAGTTTGAGAATAGGTTAAGAACATTTCGTTCCCAAGTCCTCTAATCATTCGCTTTACCGAGTATAACTGCTCACGTGAGCTCCAGCTATCCTGGGGGAAACTTCGAAGGGAACCAGCTACTAGATGGTTCGATTAGTCTTTCGCCCCTATACCCAAGTCAGACGATCGATTTGCACGTCAGAATCGCTTCGGACTTCCACCAGTTTCCTCTGGCTTCATCCTGCTCAGGAATAGTTCACCATCTTTCGGGTCTCGTCACGTACGCTCTTCCTCCACCCCACTGCAAGCAGTCAGGATGGGGCCATGCTGCTCCTGGCCACCGCAGTGACCAGGGTCGCACATCAGTTCCGAATGGATACATTTACTTTCATTTCGCCTTTGGGTTTTCAACGCCCAATGACTTGCGCACACGATAAACTCCTTGGTCCGTGTTTCAAGACGGGTCGGAAAGATGACCAGCTTTTACGCCGAGATTGGACATGGAGTGAGCTCGGCCAGGACCGAACTGGTGGCACAGTACGTGTCGCTTGCGACCGCCACCGACACCCAGCTCGGCACCCAACCAGGCCCGCAAAGCCTTGTCCACCGCAAAACACGTAGAACGAACAGAAATCCCCAGGCCCGGGTACCAGCAGGCTGGCCTCAAAGCCAAGTTCATTCCGCCATCCCAAATGCCTCGACGCACTCCACTTGCAAATGCACCGCACAGCCACCGACCGACTAGTCAAAGCCCCAATCTGGAGGTCAGCGACGCATCGGTAGCGACCGCACAAGCTGAATGCAAGCCAGATACGCTGGCTCTGTCCGTTTCCATCTCATCGGTTTCACTTCCTCTTTAACTCTCTCTTCAAAGTGCTTTTCAACTTTCCCTCACGGTACTTGTTCGCTATCGGTCTCGTGGTCATATTCAGTCTTAGATGAAGTTTACCACCCGCTTTGGGCTGCGATCCCAAACAACCCGACTCCAAGGCATACGAAAATGTGCTAGCCAGCAAATCCATTGTACAGGTCTTGCACCTTCTTTGGAGCCCCAGTCAAGGGAAACTAGAACGGATCGGCCAACACAAGCTCGCAACCTATACGCTACACCTCATTGCGCCAGGGGCACAACGATTTAGCGCTGGACACTTCCCAGTTCACTCGCCGTTACTACGGGAATCCTTGTTAGTTTCTTTTCCTCCGCTTACTGATATGCTTAAGTTCAGCGGGTATTCACGTCTGAGTTCAGGTCGAAAATTCAATGTAGTGAGTGAAAAAAACACACAAACACTCAAAGTCACACACGAACACCCACACATGGTTTGGCCAGATGCGATTCGAGAGGTGTCTGCCTCGATGAGCATTAGACTTTTGTCTAGTATTCACAAATACTAAGCCGAATGCCCTATCCCGCATCACACCAATAGTGTGTGACTTTTCATGAATTATAGCAACACTTTATACTGACAAGTGATGCTATCATATACGCCTTTGTTTGCGTTTTAGGGTTTACGACCCTGAACCAGGCGTACCAAGGGATAAGACTCCCATGGTGCAATGTGTGTTGGATATTGAATATGGACCAAATTAATCGAATTTATATGGATAAATTATATAATTGGATTTTCCTCTTTATTAATTATTTCCAATTCAAGTTAGGGGAAAAATCCACGTTTATTTTATATCCACGTTTTCTGAAGTTTATCCGCGTTTTGTCCACGTTCAACTCCTTGAAGATATGACGGCCAAGCGCTTGAACCGATGATGGAATCAACAAACGGAGGACTTAAGAATTTGGGAATTTGATGAGGGAAATTTAGAGGGATGGAAATGGGAAATGAGTGAATAAATGGGATTAATAACCTAAGGGAATAAGCTCAAAAATCCCCAAAATTAATTAATTTGAATTCGAGAAAAAAAGTATTATTCGCCAATCGCAATGGAAAAAAAGCAAGCAGAAGAATATATTTTTAGGATGTGTCTTTTTTGGTTAAAATTGTCGGAATGAATTCTTCTTTCCATCCAAAAGCAGGCAAAGGGAAGATGATGATTAATTGTAGTTGAAGAAAAAGATTTAGGCGAATTGGCGAATTGAAGGTTGTCGGCAGTACCGACAAGTCGGGGCCAAGGAACACAGCCACGAAACTTGGGGCATCCTCAGAGTTGGCCATCTCGGAGGAGCTTTGACTTGAGTGTGGCCAGTGATTCGGCTAATCCATTGGTAAGGATTGCCAGGCTGCTGTTGTTTGTTTGGCGCAGCATGGTGGTCAGTTCTCGATTGGCAGCTGTTGCCTTGGTCAAGGCATTGACGAAATTTTGGAAGTTGCTGCTTTGGCCACGTTTGCCAGTTGGGCTGACTGATTGACGGCGAATGTGACTGCGCCCCTTGTTCCCCTTCTTGAAGGACTTTGGCTTTTGACGTTCGTCGCTTGATTCATCCGTTGTTTCGGCACGGCGATGTCTTTTTCGAGGGCGTCTATCTTCATCCGAAATCAAATCAAAGTCGTTTTTAATTGGCGGTGGTTGTTGAAGTTGTTGTTGGCGAAAACGATGCTGAAGTTGTGCCAAGGTCTCGCCCTTCAGTCCAGGATATTGTGGATCGTAGCCAAGAGCATGGAATGCCGATGCCGACATTTGGGGGAGGCCAGCCATGCCAGCCATTGCACCATATTGTGGCAAAGGGGCAAGCAAACCAGAAGCATTTGACACGTTCTGAAATGGACTGAAATTTGGGAAAGAATTCAAAAAATCCACGTTTGGCGGTGGCGGAGGTGGATTATTTATTAAATCCGCGAAATTGGCAAAATTTCCACCGCCAACCATTTGTTGGGTGCTCTGAGGCTGCCCTTGATTTTCTCCACTTGGCATTCCACCAATGATGGGGTTGGTAGTTGTGGTTGCATTTCCAGTGGAATTTGCCGGAAGCGGCATTCCTCCTATTTCATTATTCATTTCCATATCAAAAACTTTATTTTCCACGCAATAAACGGATTTGCCTAAAAGCAAAATGATTGGCAGAATAAAGGTAATTCGAGAAAAGATGTTTTGCCGTCTTGGGGATGGCGAAGGTCCACGAATATTTGGACGGGAATTAACGCGATTTGGTGGAGAATTTTCGCGCTGAAATCCACGAGGAGGGTGATCGTTTTGGCAAAGAAGACAATTGCCTCGAGGATTAGAAGGATTGCGTTGGGTGGTAGGGCGCAAATTGGTATTTGCGGCAATTCTCGCTGCTTCTTCTCCTGTGGCAATCCGTCGGCCAACAAAACGTCCCACAAAAGCTCTTCCATTCCCAATTGAGGGGGTAGAACGCGCATTAGGGGAAGAATCACGTTCAATGTTGATCCGCGCATCATTTTCCCCAACCATCTTCTTTGCGCGCATTTCAGCAAAAAAAATGAAAAAACTGGGGAATTCAACGTCAACGACCTCTAACGGATAGTATGCGACGTGCCCATTTCCACCGGGGACAGAAAGGCAAGGCCCGGATGGATATTTCAGGGTTTCCCATTTCTGGGTAAAATAATGGGCTACAGTCACACGGCGATAGCTTTCTCGAAAAGCCGAGAGTAAATTTGCTCCTAATGCGGTAATCCTTGTTCCTGTCACTCGCCTATTTCGATCCCCCATGTGATTGGTCCACACAGTGCGCTCCAAAAGGATTTCCAAGAGTTTGGCGCGCAATTGGGAAGAACTTAAAAGGCGCTCGGGAACATCATCCAAGGGTAATCCAGAGATTTCCGCGGCTATTTTCAGAGCATTCACTCGAATAGGCATAATTTTGGATAATAAGAATTTAAAGAAAGGGATAGGGATATTCGCAAGTTTGTAATATTGTTCGCTGAATAAAGGGGAATATGAAAAATATTCAACAGCGAAAAGTTGCCCGATGAGAATCCCAAAAAATCGCCCAAAATGAAAGAATGAGGCTGGTTTGGCCAAAAAAGATGATTTTATGGGAAGGCGATTGAAGGCAGCTGGATGGAAAGAAAAGTTGGCCCCTAGGGCGGAGCTGACGAATGCTCTTCCATTTTTGGACTGCCAGGATGGTCCATCGCCGATTTTCTCATCAGAAACAAAAATGAAAGCCCAACTTTGGAAGCTTTCTCCAAAGTACATTGGGTAATGGTATATGAATAATCCACGATTGGGCTCAAAAGTTGCCTCGGCTTGGCAACCATCGGCGGAGAGGGAAAGTAAAAATCCGTACAAAAAATATAAAATGAAAAGATTTCTGCTTAAAAGCCGATAAGTTCGAAAAATTGGATTGAAGTAAATAAAGATAGCCAAGATAATAAGAAATCCAAGTAAAAAGAGTATAAAAAATGGTGAATTATTCAATAAAAATCCATAAATTTCTGCCCAATCTGTTGGCAATTCAAATCCACTTAAAAACTTTGGGATATTCCATTTAGAAGCTTTTTTGGTCATATTTTCGCTTACTCTATTCCATTCTTCTCCATTATTAGCCAGAAGGTATAAATGACCTTCTAACCAAAAGAAGGTGGAATTTTTACCACAATTGACTGTGCAATTCATTCCAATTTCGGCATTTGAAAATCCAAGCGTGATATTTTGGATTGATTCTTTTTCATGGCAAAAAGCCGTAAAAATCAATTCACCACACTTTATTTCCGCGATTTGATTACCAAAATCGCTTTTGCATGTATAGGTCAATTCCCCACCACTTAGGCAATTGTAACAGCCTTTTAATGATATGGGGTTTAATGAGCAAGTGGCACTTTCCTTTTGTAAAATAGTTTTTAAACCATCAAAGCTCAGCATAATTAGAATGGATGTTGAATGAGTTTCCGCGATAATTTTCCTTTCTTTAAAACGAAAATTATAAAATGGTGTATTCAAGTCCAATTGCTTCTCCGGATCCTCCATTATATTTTCTAAATTTGAGTTCCTGCAAATACATTCCACTTTTGCATTATCATGCTCCGGATAGCACTCAGAACAGGCGGATCTCATGAGAGTACAATTTTTGAAAGAATCAGCTGCTTTTTTGTCTGGACAAAATAAATCAGTTTGAATTTCGTCTGTCAAAGCTGCTGAGTTTTCATTTGTCAAAAAATAACGATTGAATAATGTTGAAGGAGCTTGGAGACCGCCAATTAATGATAAGGAAAATTTATTCCAATTGGTAGTCATTCCTTGAAACAAGGTTAATTCTTCTTCTCCTTCTATTTTTCCATTATTCCAAAATTTAATATTTGTTTCCACTCGAAATCTCCAATTTTGGCAACGAATTAATTCGTATGTAAAATTGGAAATTGGCTGGGCATATGGTCGGTAAAAGAGACATGATGAGCCCGGAACCAATCCACAGCCGCACCAGAGAAAACTACATGAATTTTTGCAAAAGGAAAGGCCCGGAAATTCATTAATTTCCGCCAATTCTGGAATCATTGTTTCTGGCCTAACCTTTTCGCAAAAGTCAGATTGACAAGACCAATCCAATGGACAACTTTTGTAATGTTTGGTGATGATGGTGTATGAGCGTAAATATTTGGAGATAAATGGAACACATTCAAATCCAAGTGATTTCGGGCTTAGCTCAATTTCACCAAAAATATCTCCATTTTGTCTCTTTAACACTAAATTAATCAATTGCCCTTTAGGAATAAGACTAAGTAGCGTTTTTCCCATTAATTTGCATATTTCTCCTTCTTTTGTTTTCATGCATTCTTCATTCGTAATAGAAAGAGAATGAGTTTCGGTTGATCCATTGATTTGCAATAAATTTTCTCCAAAAATCAGTAATATCATCAATCCAACTAATCTTTTGAGACGACGATTTCGCCTTTGTTGCTTAGTTGATCGGCGATATTTTTCATTGGTTTTTGAAATCAAATTTCTTGTTTCTTTTCCACGATTTTCTGCTCTCATTTTCCAGCAAAATTGTAATAAAAAGCGAATTGGAAACAGAAAAATGCAGAAAAGACAATATAAATATTTAAAGCAATTAAAGAAGAAATTAATAATAATTATAAAAAGAATTAATCCAGATAAGATTCCTCCATATATTATTTTTGAATAAGTCGGAAAGCATTCTGGATTCAGAATCCATTCCCATTTTGATTGCATAATGCTGCAAGCATTTTGGGCTGGACAGAATTTATTTAATTGTTTCATTTTTCCTCGTTTGGGCCAAAAATGTGCCCAGCATTCATAATCATTTACTAGAATGTATTCTGGTAAATACATAACCAAATCTGACACATATTTGTGATTGAGACACAATTCATAGGAATTGCAACAAATCTCTACTTTGTGATATTGAGAAGGAGATTTGGCAATAATTCCGTTTGGCAAACATGTGAGAGAACAATTTCGGCAATTATCCATACTAATTGGTCGACAAAATCCATTATTAAATCCATAAATCAAAATTAATAAAATGATGTTAAAGAGAGTGGAAATGGGCACTTTCCAAGGCTTTATAGCCCTTAATTCCATCTTTTTATTCAATTTTGTGTCATCCAATTTATCCTTTTTAATTTCTTTTTCTTCCATTTTTATTTCACTTTTATCAGGAAATTCATTTTTGTTCCCATACTCATTCATCTCCAGTGGGAATAATTTGGAAATAGGTCTAGTTATTGACTTTTTATTTGGCATTAATAATTTAGCCGTTCTGATTTGACCTTCGCTGCCAAAAAGTTCAATAACTTTGCCTAATTTCCATAAATTACGAGCTTTTCCTTCATCTTCAACCAAAACAATTTCATCAATTTTTGGTGAACGAATTGTTTGGGAATGAGGACCTTTGTGTTTTGTCTGTTCCAAAGTCCTTTCTCTTAGCATTAATAAATATCTTGTTTTCCAAATTTTCCAAAATTCATCCAGTGTATGCTTGCTGGACTGCCAGAATTTTTTCAATTCTTCAGGCTTATTTGGAATATTCATTTCAAAATTTTCATCATTTATTTCATCCTCATCTAATTTATTTAATAGATTAATTGTTAATGTGCCTTTAGGCAGCAAAAAATCAACGGGGCGAAGGGCACGAAAACTATCCAATTCATCAGGAACCCATGTCAAGGGTCTTTGATTGATGACGGATTCGACTTCCGCTGAAAATGACTCCATTTCATTCCAGTCTATTATTTTTCGCCCCAGAGTGCGTTTAAAAACACTTTTCACAATTCCAATTAAACGTTCATAAGTAGCTCCTTGCCACGGAGAGAGGGCAGGAATATGTGACCATACAATTTTATTTTCATTTAGATAATCGGCCAATTTATTTTTATCCAATTTAATTTTTTCAGAAGCATCCGCTTCAAATAATTTGGACAAAGCCCTAAAAGAAGAACCATTATCGCTCAAAATTCTTTTAGGCGATCCACGACGGGCCGAAAATCTGCGCAAAATATGTATTAAAGTCAATGTTGATAGGTCCAAAACCGGGACTAAATAAATAGCTCGGGTAATTAGGCATGAAATAATTATTAACCAACATTTTGTGGTTTTTCCTTTTTCTTTGCAAAAAGTTGGCCCTAGATAATCTATGCCAATACTAGAAAAAGGCAAAGCCGAATTTCCACGATCCGGTGGTAATTGGGGCATTATTGGCAGGGCAAACGGCGGCGAATTAATTCGAGAACAAAGCATACATTTTTTCACAATATTGCGTACCGTTCTGCGGGCCTGAGGCATCCAAAATCGACCCAAAAATTTATTTAGGGTACAATTTGGACCCAAATGCAATAATTTTTGATGAATATCCATAATCAATAATTCCACAAATTTACTGTGTTTATCCAAAACAATAGGGTGAGATAAATCATATTCCGCTTCACTTTTCTGAATACGCGTAATCAATCTCCAAATTCCATTTTTATCCTTTTCCATATTAATATTCTTCATCTTTTTCATAATTTCTGGAATATTAATTTGATTTAATTTAATCAGCCAATTTTCAGCTAATTCCATTTCATTCAATGAAGGAAGATTAACTTCCATTTCATATGATTTCTGATTATTCCGGCGGCATTGATGCATGAATTTAAAGCAAAAACCTATCGTTTTTACTAGTTTTCCAAACGAACTGAATTTATTTATATCAATTATTTTTCGATCAATTTCCTCAATTTTTGGAATTGCAAAAGCATTCAATTCATTTTCTCCATCTTTAGGCTCAACTTTTAATCGCATTTCAGCAGGCCATTCATCTGGAGTCGATAGCAGCCATTTTGGACCTTTCCACCATAATTCTGATTTTTTCCAATCATCGATTGAAATTCCTTTGGTGCCAAGATCCGCGGGATTCTCTTCGCTTCTTACAAACCCAAAATCCACATTTTCATATTTTCTAATTTCATTTATTCGATTTAATACGAATTTTGGATGATGCTCATTGGAATTAATCCAGGCCAATGTGGCCTGGTTATCCGTCCATAGAAACTCATTTTTAAATAATTTATCATCCATATTTATTAATAATTGTTCTTTGACGAATTTTTGCACTCTTAATCCAAGTACAATTGCTAAAAGTTCCATTCTTGGAATGGAAATATCCTTTTTATGGGGTTTCAATCTATTTTTAGCAAAAATCAAATTGGAATCAACCCCATTTTCTGATTCCACGATCAAATAAATGGCAACACAATATGCATTTTTTGAAGCATCGACCAAAGCATGAAGCTGAATAGAATTGGGATTAGAAGGGAGAATGCGCCTTGGCATTTCAAATGAATTTTCCTCCCATTCCGATGTAATTTCACGCCATTCTTTCCTCATTTCTAATGGGAGAGGTTCATCCCAAGTTGTGTTAACATCCCACGTTTTTTGGAAGAATAATTTGGCATTTAAAAGGCATGGAATTTTAACACCCAAAGGGTCAAAATTTGATGCCAATTCTTCTAAAACAATGCGTCTGGTCACCTCATTAGCCATTTTTATTTGAGGAAATTTCAATATTATTTTGTCATTCTTAATATCCCAAGGAAGGCCTAAAATTTTAGCGTCTTTTTGCAGTTTATCCTCCATGGGAATCAAATCATTAACAATTTGAGAATTTGATATAAATTCTCGCAAATTCATTTTTCCTGAAGCAAATATTTTCTTTGATTCCATGTAATTTTCAATCGCCTCATTTTCATTTTTACATGCCATAAAAGCATTATCCATATAGATATTATCTTTAATATTTAAGGCTAAATTAGTTCCAATTTGTTCTAAATGATGCCTCAAAGTTGCCATCAACAAAAACGGCGAGCTTATTACGCCGAATGGAACTCGCTGGAAGCGCAAAATGCGCAAATTGTTTTGGTTAATGGGCTGCGCAATATCGCGCACCCAAATGAATTTCACAACATTCCGGTCTTCTTCATGGAGCTCGATTTGTAAAAAGGCAGCTTGAATATCAGCCCACATAGCAATTGCAGGCATTCTAAATCGCAGCAGCATGCCAGCCAAATCTGGCAAATAATCCTTTCCACGATAAAGGCATTCATTTAGCGATTTTTTGCCCCTAGGATGGGCATTAGCAGCATAAACTAAACGAATTTTATGTGTTATAACAGCATGAAATGGCAAAAAGTGCTCCAACGAACCAGGGTTTCTGGTCGTATCCTCAATAATTGAATCATTCAATTGATCCATTATTATGTCATTTACTTTTTTCAGCAATTCAGGATTATCTTTTAATTTCCCATATAATCCTTTCAATCGAGAAAAAGCCATATCAAAATTAGAAGGTAATTCTGGGTGGAGGTCCTTCCATGGCCATCCAACCCGATACCTTCCATTAATTTGCTGAATTGAAGCTGAAAACAATTTTTCAGCAATTTCATCCTCATTTTCCTTCGGTTCATCATAAATTCCAACATTTTCCAAGTCCCAAAATTTTCTTATGACTTCCTCATCAATCGGAGGAGGAACAGATTTAACAGTAGCAGTTAAGGCTGCCAAAGTGCCATTTCCTTGGAAATTTGGTAAATTGGGTTTCCGACCACAAAGAATTGGTCCAACCGAAGTATAAATTTTATAGAAATAGGGGGATATTTCCTTAATATCCCGGAAAAATCGCCAAAATTCGCCAATACATATCATCAAATCGGGCTTACGGTCCGACATTTGTAATTTGCCGGATTTAATATCGCAGCATTGAATGGGAGTGTGAATCCAATTTTGGCCATAAACAATTAATTCCTCCACGTTACTGTCATTTAATTGTATATTTAGTAAATAGAGTGGAGTTTTAACTTTTATAGCCATTTTGCTTAATGGCACATGGACATCCAACGATTTTTCACCAATTTTTGGCAAATTTAACTTTTTTATTAAGTCCATTCTTAAGAATGGCACTTGACTCATTGAATCAAAAGCACCCAAAGCCTTCACTTTGGCCTCCGGCGCATGAGGAGAAAAAATTACCATATCCACTGACATCAATAAATTATTTTGTGGAGAATGTTTGACTGCTGTCATTTGTGCAATAGCCTTTTCAGATTCCGACTCATCCTCCACGTTATCCTCGTTTTCTGGGGCAGCAATTGTGGCATTAACTTTTGCCCCTTTATTTTTTCCTCCTTTATTTTCATTGGAGTTCTTATTAAATTTTTTGCCACAAATACATTGGTGATGCATTCCGTTGCAAATTCTACAATTTTTACCACTTTTACAATTGCTTGAAATATGGTCGCTTCGTAAACAACGGAAGCACCTTTTATCATTTATGAGGATTTTAATTCGCTCCTCTTTAGTGGTAAATTTTGGACACTCAGTAGACCAGTGATTTTCTTTACAGAAAACACATGGCGGAATTTGCCGTTTTTTGCTTTCGGTAATCGTGCCGAAAGTACGGGCTTTATCATGGGGTTCCTTATTCTTTTTCTCATCCGATTTATTTGGTTCCCCTTTATTTTGGCGCAATTTAACACATCGGTCAATTTCCATTTGTAATGAGACATAATCGGCCAATATTTTGCGAAGAGTGTTCAAATCCCATAATTTAGGGTCATAAGACCGTTCTGCCTTCACCACATGCTCAATTACCCTTTTAGGCAATTTAGATTTAATAATATTTAGTAGAAATCCATCTTTAGTGTTAAGGCAGTTCATATTTTTCAGCTGTCTGCAGATCCTTTCGAAGGATTGCACAAAATTATCTAAAGACTGGACTTCATCATTAGGTGAAGCTAAATGAATCAATTCGGACTGCAGGGATTCTCTCAACGCTTTAGAATCAGCATATTTTTCTTTCAATGCTTTAACCACCAAATCATAATTGTCATTAGTGACCGCATATCCTGATACCATAGGTAAAACCTTTTTATCCAAGTGCGACAATAAATAAGTCAATTTATGCACTCGTGGGATCCGCATAGAGTCAACCGACGCTTCAAATGCTTGCCAAAAGGCAGAAAAATTAAGCGGGTCCCCATCAAATTTTGGTATCTGGAAAGGTGGTAATTTTATCGGCAAATAATCCTCCGTTCCAAAATCATCGCCAAATCCATGTCCAAACCCATGTTTTGGAGTCGACATAAATCTTGGGGGTGCAATTGGACGATTAATTGGACTAATATGTGGAGAATTCTGTATTGCCGTTCTCATTGTTTGATTCTGCCGTGGGGCTTCCAAGGCTTCCTCATTATTATTATTATTTTGCTGATTCTCTTCATTATTTGCATTTGTCGGATTATTATTATTATTATTTTCCACAAAATCACTAGAACGTGAACTCCCATCATGGGAATGATCGGAATGTTCGGCAAGCTCAATTTGTATATCTCCAAGAATTTGCCTGCCTTCTTCCATATATTCGACAAAATGCAAATCATCCATTTTAAAATTATCATAAATAGCATTTTCGGCTTCTAATGCCTCATCTTCCAATGTGTCAATGTATGCCTGCCACTCATTATGAAGAGTGTCCAACCGAGTTAATGTCGTAGTTAAGCGGACTTGCTCTTGACGAATCATAGTCAAAGTGTCCTCTTTTTTATCTTTAATATCCAATAATGTTTTAGCAATTTCCATCCGATCCCTCAAATATTTAATTGCTGGTCCAATCGTACTACGGATTTTCCCAGATCTAGACATATTTAAATCAATTTATCCCTCGAATATTTATTTATTCCAAATAAAAATTCCAAAAAAAATCCAAGTCCAAAAGTACGATTTATTTTTGTCCGTCCGCCGAACAAAAATTTTCTCAAAGGCAAAAAGTTGATTCACCAACGAAATATATTTCCTTGGCCAAAAATGGAATGGATTGAAGAAAAAATCTTTCCACAAAATTTATTTCACAATCCAAAACTATAGCAAGTTTGGAATTAGGTTGTAGCGGCACCACTTGTTGGATATTGAATATGGACCAAATTAATCGAATTTATATGGATAAATTATATAATTGGATTTTCCTCTTTATTAATTATTTCCAATTCAAGTTAGGGGAAAAATCCACGTTTATTTTATATCCACGTTTTCTGAAGTTTATCCGCGTTTTGTCCACGTTCAACTCCTTGAAGATATGACGGCCAAGCGCTTGAACCGATGATGGAATCAACAAACGGAGGACTTAAGAATTTGGGAATTTGATGAGGGAAATTTAGAGGGATGGAAATGGGAAATGAGTGAATAAATGGGATTAATAACCTAAGGGAATAAGCTCAAAAATCCCCAAAATTAATTAATTTGAATTCGAGAAAAAAAGTATTATTCGCCAATCGCAATGGAAAAAAAGCAAGCAGAAGAATATATTTTTAGGATGTGTCTTTTTTGGTTAAAATTGTCGGAATGAATTCTTCTTTCCATCCAAAAGCAGGCAAAGGGAAGATGATGATTAATTGTAGTTGAAGAAAAAGATTTAGGCGAATTGGCGAATTGAAGGTTGTCGGCAGTACCGACAATGTGCATTCGAAGCTTTTGTGTTCAAGGTTTCTGCAGTTCACACTATTTATCGCAGTTAGCTGCGTTCTTCATCGACCCACGAGCCGAGTGATCCACCGATAAGACTAGAATTTTTCACTTGTCATAAAAAAATATTGGAAAAAATGGGGTGCTGGCGTCCCACACACAATAAATGGGCTCATCAAGTCTTAAGCCATGCATAGACACACCGTATACAGGCCCTACCGCATTGCCTCATCACAGCCACGGACGAAGACGACTGCTCAGCAACACATAGACACCAGCAGAAGCCGTTTTCTTGACCGCTCCATCGCAAAAGCCATCAATGAATGGAACCACACAGCGCACTTGTGCGGTTAAGCGGAAAGTCGCCGTATGTGCCGGCACACAACTGTGCACACACAACTCGCACTCTTTAACACTCATCGCAGACATCTGATGAGGAGTGCTCCATAACAAAAACAAGTTTGACCATACATTGGTACGAATGTAATGATCCAGCAGCAGGTTCACCTACAGCTACCTTGTTACGACTTTTGCCCGGTTCAAGCCACTGCGATTAAATTGGTTCCCACCAATAAGCAGGCCCGAAAGACTGCAAATCAGCGGTCCCCAAGTTTCTCGAAATGGCTCAGTCCCGGGCAGCGACGGGCGGTGTGTACAAAGGGCAGGGACGTAATCAACGCGAGTTGATGACTCGCACTTACTTGGAATTCCTCGTTCACGGAAAATAATTGCAATTTCCGATCCCAATCACGGCAAATTTTCAATGGTTTACCAACTCCTTTCGGAGGAGGACAAGTACGCTGATTTTGCCAGTGTAGCGCGCGTGCAGCCCCGGACATCTAAGGGCATCACAGACCTGTTATTGCTCAATTTCGTGCGGCTGAACACCGAAAATCCCTCTAAGAAGTCATGCACACAGAGACAATGCGCCGACTATTTAGTAGGCCAGAGTCTCGCTCGTTATCGGAATAAACCAGACAAATCGCTCCACGAACTAAGAACGGCCATGCACCACCATCCACCGAATCATGAAAAAGCTATCAATCTGTCAATCCTTACGGTGTCCGGGCCGGGTGAGTTTTCCCGTGTTGAGTCAAATTAAGCCGCAGGCTCCACTCCTGGTGGTGCCCTTCCGTCAATTCCTTTAAGTTTCAGCTTTGCAACCATACTTCCCCCGGAACCGGAAGACTTTCGTTTCCGGGAAGCTCCCCACCAGGGCAAGAATTCCGCCGGCGGATCGCTAGTTGGCATCGTTTACGGTCAGAACTAGGGCGGTATCTGATCGCCTTCGAACCTCTGACTTTCGTTCTTGATTAATGAAGACATTCTTGGCAAATGCTTTCGCTGTAGTTCGTCTTGCTACGGTCCAAGAATTTCACCTCTCACGTAGCAATACGAATGCCCCCGTTTGTCTCTGTTAACCATTATCTCAGTCTATAAAACCAATAAAATAGAACCGAAATCCTCTTCTATTATTCCATGCACGAACATTCAAGCGAAACGCCTGTTTAGAGCACTCTGATTTGTTCAAAGTAAACTTGCAGCAACGGACACTGCACCCCGTAAGAGGCACTGAGCCGAAAAACTGCAGGAAAGCCGACAATAACCAGTACGCATCCGAGGATGGACCAGTCTGTCAGCACAGATCCAACTACGAGCTTTTTAACCGCAGCAATAATTCTATGCATTTTGCGAGCTGGAATTACCGCGGCTGCTGGCACCAGGCTTGCCCTCGCATAGATACTCGTTAAAGGGTTTAAATTGTACCCATTCCGATGACCGGTCTCTGTTGAGAACGGTCTCGTTATTTCTCGTCACTACCTCCTCAAATTGTTCTGAGAGTGGGTAATTTGCGCGCCTGCTGCCATCCTTAGACGTAGTTGCCATTTCTCAGGCCCCTTCTCCGGAGTCGAACCCTGATCCTCCGTTACCCGTCACCACCATGGTAGTCAATGACAGTACCATCGAAAGTTGATAAGGCAGATACTTGAAAGACACGTCGCCGGTTCAAGACGATGCGATCAGCTTAGTTATTCTGAGTCAACATTGAGCGGCCGAAGCCGCATGGTTTTGTTCTAATAAATGCGCTCTTCCCTTTCGGGTCGGAGCTTTGGTGCATGTATTAGCTCTAGAATTACCACAGTTATCCAAGTAGGATGTCAAGATCAAGTAAATTATAGCTGTTGTAATGAGCCGTTCGCGGTTTCACGCTTTAGAGCGTTTATACTTATACATGCATGGCTTAATCTTTGAAATGAACACATCAGTTCAGGCAGGATCAACCAGATAACTGGCTTTGAGCTGCCACAACCAAATACTGGGCTGTGCAGCCTTTCAAATAATTATTCGCAATTACAATTGGCCATTTATAGACATAAATTTTCACAGTCAGGTCATAAACTGTGAGCTTATGACGTAGGCTTCATTTTTCCAAATTCCCAAGTGGCTAAGCCCGTAGCTTTTCTTTCACTTCCACTTTTGTCATTCACATACAGCGCCCAAAGCGCTATTTACACATAATTCACACCACATAAAATATTTGAAAGCACATTCAGTGCTTATTCTCGAGATTTTGTGTCCTTGGAGCCAATTTGCGTTTAAATGCGTTTTAAGCTTTTCCTAAACCCGCAAGGCAATTTAGCCCCATAGGCGCCATCCAATTCATCAGCCATTTTGGCTGGTTTCTCTGCCTAAGCCTATGATGGCTGGCTCTCGTCTCATCCTCAGCCTTACTGGCTGGATATCTCTGCCTCAGCCGTTTCCTCTGATTTCCAGCAGAAAAGAGAGGCACTCACGAAGTGCGCCTCTCTTTCCATTTTGCTGGACATTTCAAATAGATGCGTTCTCTAAAGCGCATTTATTTCAAGTAAAAGCCCTCTCGAAGGCGCATTTACTTCAAATAAATCCCTCTCGAAGGCGATTTATTTCAAATAGATGCCCTCCCGAAGGCGCATTTACTTCAAATAGATGCTCTCCCTAAAACTCGCATCTCTCTCTCTCTCTCTCTATCCTTTATTCCTTTTTTTCTCATCTTTCCTCTCCACAAATAGGGGCGAAATACGGAAAAATATAGCCCGAAAAGTTTTGCCTATGCTGGCTAATTCATTGCCGACCCAACTTGCCGCCCTTTATAATAACTAATCAAGGACTGAACAAATTTTGATGTTTTTTTTATCAAATTAAAGATCAGACTTTGAGCTATCCAGTGAAATAACTTTTAATTAAATTGGTTCAATAATTGTAAAATTGTGCCCATAAAACTATTCAAAATTATATTTACCCGAGGTATTTATTTATTTAGTTTGTTGCATATTTTTCTCAAAATTTAATTTTTTCCAAAATCGATTTTAAATGTTTATTAGTGCATTTTTATAACAATAAAATCAAGAAAAATAATAGGATACAATTGTGAAACTTGGGACCGAAAATGGAAAAAAAACATTGAGTTCCGCCAAATTCTGCGTTACAAAAATGAGTACACATTGCTTAAAATAATTGTTCGGATGCCATATTGTTTTATGTACGTGTTATGTCATCCGGATAAAGTGTTTTTGCCAATTCCATTTGAACAATTTGATTAATCAGTTGCCTTCGATATTGGAGGCCCTCGGAAAGAACTGTGCAGTGTTGTCCAAATGTCAAATTTCTCGTCATTCGTCTCGTCTCTCGTCTTGGCCTTTTTTAACCTCTCGTCATTCATCTCGTCTCACGTCTTGGCCTTTTTTTTTACCCCTCGTCATTCGTCTCGTCTCTCGTCTTGGCCTTTTTTAACCCCTCGTCATTCATCTCGTCTCTCGTCTTGGCCTTTTTTAACCCCTCGTCATTCGTCTCGTCATTCGTCTTTTTTTTAAAGACGAGACGAATGACGAGGACGTTTGGACAACACTGGAACTGTGACCCATAAATTATTCTCGTCATGGCGGCTTTGGACCAGAGGTGGCCAAATTTTCGAACAATGATTGCTCACAGAAGTTAAGATCTTTTTGAGTATAATTTTTTCAAGCTGTTTGATTCAAAGTTGTTTCACATTTCATTAAGAAATAATAAATTGGGATATTTTATCAATTTTAAATTTTAATGTATAAATTTGAAATTTTAAATTATCGAAATAAAGTAACCTTTATTTAAGTGCGAATATTCAAAATTTCTGAGCAATAAATGGCAAGTTATGGTCGTTTTAAATGTAAATCATACTCCATTATTTCCAGAGAATTAATGAATTAAAATAGTGGGAAAAAATTTTTTTGATCAAAATAAGGGGGGTCAAAGTCAAAATCATTTCTCCCTTTTTTCTTCTTCCAGATGTCAATCAAAATTCATTTCTCTTTTTTCTTCTTACAGTGACCGTAATACCTATCCATATAAATTCGTTTCTCCCTTCTTTTTTCTCCCACTGTGCTCACTGACTGCCCATTAAATAAGTCTCTCCCATCTTTCTTCTTTGTGTGTCTGTAAAACCTGCCAATCATCGTTCTCCCTTTCTTTTTCTAGTGGCCGTAATACCTATCTATATATATTCGTTTCTCCCTTCTTTCTTCTTCCAATGGCCTTAATACGCTGACAAACAAAATTCTTTTTTCCTTTGTTCCTTCTTCAAGTGTGCTCACTAGCTGTCCATATAAATTATTTTCTCTCATCTTCTTTCTTCTAGTTTGCCAAACGGCTGTCAATAAAATCCATTTCTCTTTACTTCCTTCTTCAAGTGTGCATACCGGCTGTCAATAAAATCCATTTCTCTTTATATCCTTCTTCAAGTGTGTATACCGGCTGTCAAAGAAATTAATAATTCAAAATTAAAAAAAATATTCACAGATCTGGAAACCAAAAATTTTTTGAAATATTTCAAAATAATTTCAAATTCCGTATGTACTATGTACCGTATCATTTCTTATGTCCTAGCTCGAATTTCTGCCACGTGCTTTTAATTATATGATTGTGCTCTTTGAAAATTGGATCAACAAAATTTTCGCTTTAATTAACTAGCAAAACGATAGCCAGCAGGTTCTGATTTTAATAATTCCGCTTGGTTAGATTAATTCCGCCTAGTTAGAATAATTCCGCCTGGTTAGATTAATTCCGCCTAGTAGTTAGATTAATTCCGCCTGTTCTGATTTTAATAATTCCGCCTGTTCTGATTTTAATAATTCCGCCTGTTCTGATTTTAATAATTCCGCCTGTTCTAATTTTAATAATTCCGCCTGTTCTGATTTTAATAATTCCGACTGTTCTAATTTTAATAATTCCGCCTGTTCTGATTTTAATAATTCCGCCTGTTCTGATTTTAATAATTCCGCCTGTTCTGATTTTAATAATTCCGCCTGTTCTGATTTTAATAATTCCGACTGTTCTAATTTTAATAATTCCGCCTGTTCTGATTTTAATAATTCCGACTGTTCTAATTTTAATAATTCCGCCTGTTCTGATTTTAATAATTCCGCCTGTTCTAATTTTAATAATTCCGCCTGTTCTGATTTTAATAATTCCGCCTGTTCTAATTTTAATAATTCCGCCTGTTCTGATTTTAATAATTCCGCCTGTTCTAATTTTAATAATTCCGCCTGTTCTGATTTTAATAATTCCGCCTGTTCTAATTTTAATAATTCCGCCTGTTCTGATTTTAATAATTCCGACTGTTCTAATTTTAATAATTCCGCCTGTTCTGATTTTAATAATTCCGCCTGTTCTGATTTTAATAATTCCGCCTGTTCTGATTTTAATAATTCCGCCTGTTCTGATTTTAATAATTCCGACTGTTCTAATTTTAATAATTCCGCCTGTTCTGATTTTAATAATTCCGACTGTTCTAATTTTAATAATTCCGCCTGTTCTGATTTTAATAATTCCGCCTGTTCTAATTTTAATAATTCCGCCTGTTCTGATTTTAATAATTCCGCCTGTTCTAATTTTAATAATTCCGCCTGTTCTGATTTTAATAATTCCGCCTGTTCTGATTTTAATAATTCCGCCTGTTCTGATTTTAATAATTCCGCCTGTTCTGATTTTAATAATTCCGCCTAGTTAGATTAATTCCGCCTGGTTAGAATAATTCCGCCTGTTCTGATTTTAATAATTCCGCCTGTTCTGATTTTAATAATTCCGCCTGTTCTGATTTTAATAATTCCGCCTAGTTAGATTAATTCCGCCTGGTTAGAATAATTCCGCCTGTTCTGATTTTAATAATTCCGCCTGTTCTGATTTTAATAATTCCGCCTGTTCTGATTTTAATAATTCCGCCTGTTCTGATTTTAATAATTCCGCCTGTTCTGATTTTAATAATTCCGCCTAGTTAGATTAATTCCGCCTGGTTAGAATAATTCCGCCTGTTCTGATTTTAATAATTCCGCCTGTTCTGATTTTAATAATTCCGCCTGTTCTAATTTTAATAATTCCGCCTGTTCTGATTTTAATAATTCCGCCTGTTCTGATTTTAATAATTCCGCCTGTTCTGATTTTAATAATTCCGCCTGTTCTGATTTTAATAATTCCGCCTGTTCTGATTTTAATAATTCCGCCTGTTCTGATTTTAATAATTCCGCCTGTTCTGATTTTAATAATTCCGCCTGTTCTGATTTTAATAATTCCGACTGTTCTAATTTTAATAATTCCGCCTGTTCTGATTTTAATAATTCCGCCTAGTTAGATTAATTCCGCCTGGTTAGAATAATTCCGCCTGTTCTGATTTTAATAATTCCGCCTGTTCTGATTTTAATAATTCCGCCTGTTCTGATTTTAATAATTCCGCCTAGTTAGATTAATTCCGCCTGGTTAGATTAATTCCGCCTGTTCTGATTTTAATAATTCCGCCTGTTCTGATTTTAATAATTCCGCCTGTTCTGATTTTAATAATTCCGCCTGTTCTAATTTTAATAATTCCGCCTGTTCTGATTTTAATAATTCCGACTGTTCTAATTTTAATAATTCCGCCTGTTCTAATTTTAATAATTCCGACTGTTCTAATTTTAATAATTCCGCCTGTTCTGATTTTAATAATTCCGACTGTTCTAATTTTAATAATTCCGCCTGTTCTAATTTTAATAATTCCGCCTGTTCTAATTTTAATAATTCCGCCTGTTCTGATTTTAATAATTCCGCCTGTACTGATTTTAATAATTCCGCCTGTTCTGATTTTAATAATTCCGCCTGTTCTGATTTTAATAATTCTGCCTGTTCTGATTTTAATAATTCCGCCTGTTCTGATTTTAATAATTCCGCCTGTTCTGATTTTAATAATTCCGACTGTTCTAATTTTAATAATTCCGCCTGTTCTAATTTTAATAATTCCGCCTGTTCTGATTTTAATAATTCCGCCTGTTCTGATTTTAATAATTCTGCCTGTTCTGATTTTAATAAGCCTGTTCTGATTTTAATAATTCCGACTGTTCTAATTTTAATAATTCCGCCTGTTCTAATTTTAATAATTCCGCCTGTTCTGATTTTAATAATTCCGACTGTTCTAATTTTAATAATTCCGCCTGTTCTAATTTTAATAATTCCGCCTGTTCTGATTTTAATAATTCCGCCTGTTCTGATTTTAATAATTCTGCCTGTTCTGATTTTAATAATTCCGCCTGTTCTGATTTTAATAATTCCGCCTGTTCTGATTTTAATAATTCCGACTGTTCTAATTTTAATAATTCCGCCTGTTCTAATTTTAATAATTCCGCCTGTTCTGATTTTAATAATTCCGCCTGTTCTGATTTTAATAATTCTGCCTGTTCTGATTTTAATAAGCCTGTTCTGATTTTAATAATTCCGCCTGTTCTGATTTTTAATCTACCTGTTCTTCGATTATTTCCGCCAATTTTAATTCTACCTTTTAATTTTGACTAAATTCCTCCAATTTTAGCCTAGATTAATTGTCTTAAGAATTACGGCCTGTCGTATAGACCTCTAGCCATTTAGCCCATCTGGGTAATGCGTCCGTCTTTACCCAAAAGGGCGGAGGTTCAATTCCCAGCCAAAATACATATTTATTTTCAACCCTTTTTGCTTTCGGGCCAAATTTTTATACAGTATATTATATATTATACATAAATTAAAAAGTTAAACATATATTTTTTATCACAAAATTTATTTAAAAATTATACATGAACATGCAGGAAAAAAAGGAATTTAAAATTAAGACAAAAAAAAGAAAAATCATTGAATAAAATGAATTATGGACCATCATTTCATTTTGTATTTGAATTCAGCGCAGCAGCAGAAAAATGGAAAGGCACATTGATTGACTGCAGAAAAATTGAATAAAATTATTTAACCAAAAATGAAAAAAAACATACATAAAATGATCCATTTGGTGAGAGGAAAATCACTGAATTTTGTGAGGGCCCAATGCCAGTCGTCGACTCGGCGCCATGCAAAATTCCAAATTGAGCGGATGGAACGGAGATTAGCCGGCCGGCATCGGCCACTTCAAAGGCACAAACCCGGGGGCCATTCTTTATGAATAAATAAATTCAATTTAAAATTGAAATGGAAGGCGACTTTTTAATTCCACTATTATTTTTATTTACCCCAAAAAGCAATTTTTTGACTCTAATAAATCCGAAACCGGTTTTAGACCATACAAACCTTATACCATTTTGTAGATCTCATCGGCATCGATTGGTATATAATTTGTCATGGTTTGGGCCCAAAATTAATGGATATTAAACCGTTTAAACCATAAATTCCAGTTTTTGGTTTTTAACCACTAATTTTGGAGCAAAATCTGACAATTTTATATACCAATCGATGCGTCTCGATGAGGTCTACAAATTGGTATAAGGTTTGTAGGGTCTAAAACCGATTTCTGATTTATTAGAAGTTAAAAACTACTTTTTTTAGTAAAAAATAGAATTATTGGTAGATATTTTTGTAAATTTTCACCTGCATTGACCAAACTTCCAAAAGGCCTCTTTTGGGAGCGAAAATGACAAGGAACAGTGCCTTCGCCTTTGTTGAATTATCGTCGGAAGCAGCAGAAGGGGAGTCGACCTCAAGCCATCCACAACGAGCTTGCCGATATCTGTGGAAATAATGGGAAAAATAATTAAATTGTCAATTGCCAAAATAATTATAATTGGTTTAAGGAAGGGTTTGTCCCACACATTCACAAACCAAATATACCCAAAATTGGAGGATAGAGCTGGTCAAAACGCATTGAATGGTGTATAATTTGGTTATGGTTTGGTCAACAATTAAAGGGTTTTAAACGGTTTAAACCACATTTTGGTTTGGTCAACAATTAAAGGGTTTTAAACGGTTTAAACCACATTTTGATTTGGTCAACAATTAAAGGGTTTTAAACGGTTTAAACCACATTTTGATTTGGTCAACAATTAAAGGGTTTTAAACGGTTTAAACCACATTTTGATTTGGTCAACAATTAAAGGGTTTTAAACGGTTTAAACCACATTTTTGGTTCGGTTTTAAACGGTTTAGACCACATTTTGGTTTGGTCAACAATTAAAGGGTTTTAAACGGTTTAAACCACATTTTGGTTTAATGGTTCAAAACTAAATTAGAATTGGTTAAACCCAAAGCCAAACCATTATCAAATGATGTGTCTTGACGAGATCTATCGATTGGGTTTAAAGTTTATGGGTTTAGGTTTAACTTTTAAACCAGTTTAATAACCATTAAACCGGTTTAATTAATTTTTATTTATTTAAAATTAATTTTAAAAATATATTTTTTACCCTTTCCAAATGCGCAAAATCCTTCGAAGTTGAGTGTGAATTAACAAAACTCGGCCAATATTGTCCGTAATTGCCACCAAATTCCATCCATTCGGTGCGAGGAATGCCCTCTCGCTGAGCCGGTTCCCATCTTTCAGCGCACTTTTCACATAAATTGTTGTGCTCGGCCCGTCCTGGAGCCATTGCTTTTTGGGCCGATCTTTGCGGGAAACGCCCACACCAATGAGGGAACGAAAACCGAATGATGGGATTGTGTTGGAGATCTATGAAGTATGAGCGATAATTTATAATTTATTTAAAAAATTAAAAGTAAATAAATAAACTTTTATAAGTTCATTAAAAATTGGTTTAAAATTATTTAATGAAGTATTGATATGATATTGATAGTTTAACATTTTAATATCTTAAATATTTTTAAGGATATTCCAAAGCATTAAATTCGAAAATAAAAATATTACTGACGATTTTGCTTTAATTTATGTAAATCTATTAAAATAAGCATTTTTTATTGAGAAAATATTAATTAATTGTTTCTACTTTTCGATTTTTTAAAATCAATAAATTTTTGGTTTCTCAATAAGAAAAAATTAAAATATTTTTTAAAAATATTAATAAAATTTCTCTCGAACTTTTCAAGTCAAAAAATTGCATTTTTTAAGATCATTTTATATTGGAAAAAAATTAATTTAATTGTCCTCAACTTTTCAAATCAAAAAATCTGTTTTTTGAAGTCAATACATTTTGGCTATAACAATAAATTTTAAAATTTATGCTTAACCATGAGGCCAAAATTTAAGTGAAATATTTTTACAAAAAGATAAATCTCTAAAATTTATGGCCACAAAAATTGCAATATTTTTTTGGAATAAATTATGGAGAGGCAAAAATAATTAAAATTACTCTATTTTTTGTCATGAATAAATTTCTGGGTTAAAATTATGCCGAGGGGCCGGCCCACCTTTGATGTGATTGAGAAGAGTGCATCAGTCAATGTATTGTTGGGTTCGTCGGTGTGGATGCTGTGCAAAAGGAAGGCACAAAAATCCCTTTCCCTTTCCATTGCCGCCATTGGATGCTCCCCGTTATGCCTTTGTGGATGATGGTGGTGGTGGCTGCTTGTCCCACCCTTTGAGCCAATTGTGCAAATGTATTGGGAGAAGACGGGTAATTGTTGATGATGGCTTATTGATTCCTGCAAAAAAATCGCAATTAATGTTTTTTAGAGTAGATTATTATTTTTGATGAGTTTTAAAAAACTGGTGTTTGCTGAAAAACAAAATCATTAAAGAACACAAAACTCTTCTTAATGTAAACATTATAATATCTTTTATTCTTTTGGATAAAATTCATAAAGACACAGTATTTTTTTACCTACCAAAGCCCTGAAGCTCATAAATTTCAGACCCTCTGGGAAGGGCCTCAAATAGAGGGGGGAGGGGCTTCTAATAGGAAAAATACGGTATTTTTGATATAAGTAAAAACCCGTAAATAGCTTAAATAATTAAAATTTATCTATTTTTGGTTTTTATAAATTTTTTAACAATACTGGTTTTATAAAACATAAAAAAATTAAATTAAATAGCCAATTGTTGTGTCTTTCATCAATTAATGAGATGCTTGTAAATGTACAGTATAATAATATTTACAAAAATTTAGATAATTTTTTAAAAATAACTTATAGAAAATATCCTAATTAATTAAAAAAAAAAACTAAAATGAAAAATAAAAAAATTCCGTCTCGCTCGGGGCATCGAACTTCGAACCATAGCCCGGTAAAAGCCCATGCCCTTACCATTTGAACTATACGCCCCATAACTGAGGAATTTGGCTCATATGTGCAAATATTTTCAAGCTTTAGGCGGTAATACTAGTATCATTGTTTTTTATTCTAATATTGTATTTCGTCTAGAATTGTATTTTAGATAAAAGTGGGAATCTGTAAAAAAAAAAAACTAATTCCCATGAGCGGGTTCGAACCTCTAAAATTGCTAAATTTTGCCAAAAAATGAAGGGTCCCTCCTTATCCTTGGGTCGAAAGTCGAAACTCGAAAATCCTTGGTAAAATATTCTCTTTAGACCTAGTAAAAATATAATTTCATTCATTTTTGAATTATAAATATTTATTTTTTTTGGAAAAATCTTTTTAAATGATAAAAAATTTTTAAAAATTCATTTTAAAATTTATAATTTTACTCACCTTTCTGCCTCCGGCATAAAAAGCACTCACATATTGGTCAAATGCGGTCAGTGTTGAAAGACCACCCAGCTGGACATCATTCACCCTTCGCAGCCTGTTTATTTGCAATTGTTGGGAATTCAGCTGAAGTTGTTCGGACAATTCCTCGGCCGTCCTCTCGCCATGGGCAATCAGCCTTCGGGCGGTCCTCAGCGCAATGTACAGGGACAAACTTTCAATGACCACCAATTTGGACTCATCCGACAATATCACCAATTCTGGAGGGGAAATAATAAAGTTAGTTAGCTATATTAATTTGTTAGAAAAGAATTTAATTGCCCTTAAAATCAATTATATTTATTCCCAATTTCATTTTGAAAAATTGCCCAATTTTAAAGCTATATGAAAACTTTTAAATCTTAGCCTTTAGGCGTTTAAATTTAAACATGATATATTTAAAAAAAAAACTCCCGATTTGATTACATTTTATGGTGTCAATGTTTGTTTTTTTGGTTTAATTTTGTGGATAATCTCCTGCCCCAAAATATCGAAAAATAGCCCACTTTGGGGCCGTAAAAAATTTTTTATAACTTTTATTCGGCTTACTTTAAATTAGGGCAAAGTTTTGGGGTAATCCTGGCCATAATTGTTTCATTTTTCGACTCGATCGAAAGTTTTGAATAAATTACAATAGATAATATTAATTTATCCATTAAAATCATAAAATCATTAGAATTTATTCCCAAAGTTTTTCGGTTCAAAAAATCCCAAATTAAGAAAAATCTTAAGATGTAGTTTATGGCTTTAAATAGTTATTTTTTAATGTGTCTGATTTTGTCACTTTATTTATGCCTTATTATCAGTCTCAACCTCAATGTAAATTTTTTAAAATTAAAAAGTGGGTAAATTTCAGTGATTCTATTTATTATTGATAAATTAATCAATCATAAATTGTTTATTATCCACCTTGATTGCCAGGATGAGCGGATGGGCCAATTCGGATGGACAAAAGGGAAGTGGATGAACATTTTTCCGAGAATAGAAGAACGCCACGATCCGTGTAGAACATCAATGAGCCATTGTTTAGGCCCTTTTGGAAAATTATTGATTTTAAATTATTTTAGTAAAAAATTATTGATTTTTAATATTTTTCAAAAAAATTATTGATTATTTTTTAAAAATTTTTCAAAAAAATTATCGATTGATTTTAAAAAATTTAAGAAAAAATTAAAATTAATTAAAAAAATGTTAATTAATTTTAAATATTTGTAATAAAAATAAAAAATTACAATGCAAATGCAAATCCAATCCATTGAAAGTGATCGACTGGAGGCATTCGACCGCTCCGGTGCAACACCAAATGTTGCGAGGGCACTGATATAGACTAAAAAAATAAAAATGATAATTAGTTTTAGCTTCTGCTATAATTCAGAAAATTTATGAACTAATTTTTTGAATCGAATTTAAAAAATAAATTTTAAGGGTGATTGGTGAGACTCCATAATAGCCTTATTAGAAACTAAAATCCTTTTTAGATTGAGATGATCTTATAGAAATTTAAATTTTGGGGACTTTGATGGATGGATGATGGTTTAAAATCTTTAGGTCTCTTTACTCTCATTTCATTCATAAGTACCTTATAAAATATGCATTACTGATTACTACTTACTAAGCAAGAGTGCTGTTGCCAGTTTTTGGTTCAGGGAGAACATCGAACATGAGAGTATAAATTTCTTGAGAATCTTCAATTTTTAAATTTTTTTTTCCTAAAGTGCAAAAATTTTAACCTAAAAATGGCTTCGTAATGGAATAATTTTTTAACCCAATTTCTCAAAATTTTTTTTAAGCAAATAAAATAAATTTGGATCTAAAATTTTAGTACTGTTTCAATCTGATCAGCGAGGCAAAAGGTGGAATGAATAATTTCTTAAACTGTTTAATTGATTGAAAATTGAAGCCCAAAGGCCAAAGCAATAGGTATAGGTAGGTTAACTTTTTGCGACTATTATTTATTATCAATTATCATAAATCGCAAACCGTGTTCTTCCTCGGTGACCCGCACTTTTGCTGCAATTTCCATGCAAGGCACCGTGCTTTTTGACCGTTCCAAAACGACAAATTTTTGTGCCGAACCAATCGTCAAAATATCAAAATTTGGGCAGGCGGCAATTAGGGTATGCCGTAGCCAATGTTTGTGCCAAATTAGTTCAATTGAGGAATCCGCTTGATCACTGCCGCTCAGATCGTCGCTCTGTGAAAATTGAACATTTATAAAATGCCGAAAAGATTAAACCGGTTTAAGTGGTTTATCCTAGTTCCATAAACCTTATAGCCAATCGATAGATCTCGGTCATGATGCATCATTTGATTATGTTTTGGCTTTAGTTTAACCAATTCTAACTTAGTTTTGAACCATTAAATCAAAATGTGGTTTAAACCGGTTTAAAACCCTTTAATTGTTGACCAAACCAAAATGTGGTTTAAACCGTTTAAAACCCTTTAATTGTTGACCAAACCAAAATGTGGTTTAAACCGTTTAAAACCCTTTAATTGTTGACCAAACCATAACCAAATTATATACCATTCAATGCATCTTGACCAGCTCTATCCAATTTTGGGTATATTTGGTTTACGAATGTGTGGGAAAAACCCCTAAACCTAAACCATTATAATTATTTTCCTAATCGATACAAATTAAATTTATTAAAAAAATAAACCAATTCGGGATTGTCCAAATAAACGGCATCCTCCGTGTCCGGTGGTCCATCGTCGTTATTGTTTCTTCTTTTCTCCATCGATTCATTTTTATCCGTAAAAAGAAAATTACTAACAAGTTGTATTGTTTCCGGGGAAATTTTTGCGAATTCGGTAAGCATTTTTTCTTAAAATAAATGAAATTTAATGGATTTATTTAGGTAGGATATTTTTGGGAATGAAAATTGTTTTAAACTCTTTTTCAAATTTAATTGTAATTAATAATTGACGTGCGTAATTGTTGATCGATCGGTGGATGTTTTTATAAAAAATCCATTCTTCAAAATTGATCATTCCTTGTTCCTTCCGTCCTTCAGCAAAATTGAAAGAGAGACAATGTTAAAATTAGAGGATAAAAAGAAATAAATTTTGGACATCTTATCCAAAAATTAAATAAAATGCCAATAAACAATTTTAAATATTGATTAATTCACCTTTTTTTATCTTTCATTGATGATTTTCATCGATCTATGTATTTTTGTAATTTTAATGTTTGTCAAAATAAAATTATTTTCAAATTTTATTTAAATTAGCTGAAGAGATCGCCCTTCGACCGACTCACAATGGAAGGCTTGAATATTTGGTGTTAAGGGGGAGAATTCGAGGTAATTAAGAAGAATTGATGCTTTCTGTTGTGAGGACAATTGATTGCTGGATATGAAAAAGGGAATGGAATTTTTACTTATTATTTTTATTAGGCCAAAAATATTTGGAAGGAATGCTGCAGGAAATTGGGCCATGGAGGTGGAAATAAAGGGATGAATGCGGTGAGATTAATAAAATCGATGAAGAAATGCCTGCTGCTGGTTAAATTCAATTGAAGATCAAACCCAAAGGATTGGAAAAAATTCCTATGAAAAACAGGTCAAAAGTCTTTCAATGTATGAAAAGGCTAATAAATGCCAAGGGGCAAATTCAATGGAAAGAGGCCTTCAATATTTACGATGCAATGGAAGCGTCCATTTGCCGCTAGAGGTTGAATCTTGAAAATGATTGCCTGTCGTTCATGTCCTGAATATTTTCGAGATGGAAAATTTTATTTTTTAACACAATTTTTTCTTTTCTTCTAATAAAAAGGAAAGAACAAAATATGGAAAAATAAAAATCAATAAAATATTCGACGTATCATTGATAGAAATTCGAATGGTTTAATGAATCTTCTTAAATTATAAAATTTATATATAGGATAAATAATATTTTATTCTTTTGGTTGAACATTGCGCATTATTAAAAGCATGATTGATTTTTAATAATGTTGCAAAGTGGCTGTACAATCACAACTTTAAATGCTTCTTCCACTTCATCAGTTGTATTTTCAGTCATCTTATTTTGCTGGAATAAATGATTTAGATTAATTTTTAGGAAAAAATTACTTCTGGATAAATAGTTTTCTCCCAATTTTCGGGTTCATCATCCCAAGAGCCGCCAAAGCCTTGGATATCATCTGCTTCATCAGCCATAGAATTTTTTGAGATAATGAAAATAGAAAATATAGTGAAATAAATTAAAATTAATTGATTTTGCATTATTTTAGAGAGAAAAGAAATTTTTAAAAACAAGAATGTGAGTCATTTTTTAGAGAATTGTGTGTAACTTTTTTCTCACAAGATTGAGGGGAATATTGATTGAGGATAGAATTGTCAATTATTCTTTCTTACGAATATTTTTTACAATTAAATGTTAAAAATGTGACAACCCAATGGCCTTCCGGGCCATTTCCCATCCATTTTGGGGCTTAATCCCCCCAAATCCACCTTAATCCCCTATATCCGGGTATATCCCGCGCACCCCCGGAACCATTTATGTAAGCAAGAGAGCAGAGGGGATGAGAGATAAGTATGAGGGAGGAGCAGAGAAAAAGGGATATCATTTGGGGGCAAAAAGAATTGAAATTAGGGGCAGAAAAAATGTTCCGAATTTAAGGGGGGCAGAAAAAATTGGATTTTGGGGCAGAAAAAAAATATTTGCCATTTGTTTAACCATTCTGATGAATATGAAAACAATATAAAAAAAGAATAAGAAACAATATTAAATTTTAAAAAATACAAATGTTCAAATATTTATCAAATTATTCGATTGAAAAATGCAAATTATTAGGTAATGTACAATGTTTTTAATATTGGACCCGTCTTCTCTTAATATTTATTCTCCAATGTATGAGTTTTAATTAGCCAAGAAAATTGTTCAAAAATCCTTGTGCCATTTCGCCGTTGATTAGTCCATTCATTTGGTTGAACACGGTTGAAGGATTCTATAAATATAGACTGTATTTAATCTATTAGTCGCCCTGGGCTACTCTACTATTTTCAGTGGCCTTCTCTACTAGAGGGGGCTTTTATTAGAGAAGGGGGCTTTTATTAGAGAAGGGGGCTTTTATTAGAGTGGAGCCTTTGTTTTTCAATTTTCTGAGAACCTCCAAATGGAGCAAAAATTCATATTACAATTTTTCTCCTTAAAAATCCTCAAGACCCGTAGTAAATGAACTTTGGTAATTTAACTAGAGCTTTCTACCAATGGTTGGATGACCAGTGGTAGTCCTACCAATGATCTCTGGTAAGTTTAGTAAATGAGAAAAGTAGCTTTACCAGCGTTTTTTACCAGAGCTTCCTTTGATATTCCTACCAGGCTTCTTACCAGGGTTTTTTAATTAATTTTTGAAAATTCACAACTTATTAAGTAATTTTTTCTTTAATTTGATTTTCAGATATATTATTCAGTAAATTTTTCTCTATCGAATGACCTAAAATTCATTTCATAAAAATCAAATATAAATTATTTAGCTTTTACTCGTTTTTCTCTTAGGAAAATATTTTTAAAAATTTTAAATAAAGCTAAAAATAGTTTAAAAAATATTTTACGCTTGTTAAAATAATTTGGCATAGAAAAAAAGTGAAATTTTTATTTAAAATGATTTTAAAAATAGAAATTGAAGACTTTTTTGTTCAAATTTTATATCATTCGATAGAGGAGAGTTTCTTCTACAATATACTTTTTAGTTCATATTTTTAGAAAATTTTCTGAATTTTTTATGAATTTTTTTCTAAGCTCTGGTAGCCTAACTACCAGGGTTTTTCTGCAACAAAGGAAAACGCTGGTAGGATGACCATTGGTGAGTTTCATTTACTAAGCCTAGTTTCCTTTACCAGCATTTGCTGGTAACCTAACCAGTGATACGCTGGTAAAAGCTGTGGTAATTTCATTTACTATAAGCTCTGGTTAATTGACCAATGATACGCTGGTAATTACCAGCGACCAGAGTTCATTTACTACCCACCCAAAAGGGGGCTATTATTAAAAGGAGGGGGTTTTATTAAAACGAGGGGGACTATTATTAGAAGGAGGGGGCTTTTATTAGAAGGAGGGGGCTATTATTAGAGAGAGTGCTCCTATTTTTCAACTCCAAGGGAGGTGACTATTATAAGGGGGGGGGGCTTCCATACTAATAGAGGAAAAATACGGTATTATGAAATTTTAATTGTGCAAAAATTACCTGATCAATTAGGCCGGTGACCTCGTCACACCGAGAGACGGACCTAAATTAAAAATTTTTTGAGGTATTTTCACCTTTCCTTTTGGACCAAACCGTTGAAGGTTTGTGGCCATTTGGATTGAGCCTTAATTTTTTTAATTTATTTAGGTAGTAAAATTTTTTATATTACCCAGAATATTGCATTCACTAATGGCCTTCCTCAGCTGGCCACAATGCTCTCTTTCGGCGCCCATTTTACACGTTTCCTTACTGTAAAATTTGAGTTCAAAAATTAGGAAAAAATCCTTCTCTTTACTGAGTGAGTACCGTCGATTAGTTACTTGAGTTTTTAGCCCATAGCTCAATGAGGCATTAACCAATTCTGGAAGGCAATATACCATTTTAAAGCCCAAAGAGCCCTCCATAAAGTGGCCATTTTAAATTTTATTTAAATTTTCTAAAATCCAGGCTTTTAAAAAAGTTCCATGTCTTTGGGTGGAATAAACCCGAATATTTGTTTGTTGGAGGAAAAGCCGCTTATTTTACAAATTATTTTAACATTTCAAAAAACAATTAGAATTGGCCACTTTTTAGAGGACATTTAGGGCTTTCAAATGGCATATCGCCTTCCTGAAATGGTTACTTTCTTCTCGAGATATGGCCAAAAGAATGGCCAAAGTGCTCAATCCTTAATTGTTCAATCTCTTCTCACCTCGCCCGGAATAGATCAATTTTGCCTGGGAAAAATTAAATTTTAATGTCAATTGAATATTTGACTACCTCCCATCAATGCATTGCTAATTTCCTTTCCCCATGTGTCCCAAGTCTATAAATTAATATTTTGCCTTAAGCACAAATCATTAACTGACCCTTTCATCAGCCCGCTTCACACAATTCCCGTAGGCCATTTTCTTTTTGGAGGAGAAAAATGATTGAAATTATTGCCAATTTTTATACCATAAATTCTCCAATAAATGGGACGCAACCTTCAATTTTAAAAATATTTAAATTTTAATAATTGAAAAATAAATTAATTAATTAAAATTAAATTTAAAAAATTTAATAAATTTAATTAAATTTAAAATTTTAATTAATTAAAAATTTAACTTTTAAATATTTTTATATTATTTAATTAATAAGCTGACCTTCTCCTTGTCTAAAGCCAAAATTTTTGTCGGCACCGGGAAATATGAAAAAGAAAAAATAATAAAAATTTGTTACTTACTAACACTCACACTCAAACTAATTTAAATATTTAATTAAAAATGCTAAAATTTTAATTAAAAAATTATTAATTAAAAATATTAATAAAATGTGCCTAAAATTTTAATTAAAATTATTAACAAAAATGCTAAAATTTTAATTAAAAATATTATCAAAAAATTCCAAAATTTTAATAAAAATTATTAATAAAAATTGCTTAAATTTAATTAAAATTAACAATAAAAAATGCTTAAATTTTAATTAAAATTAATTAAAAATTCCTTAAATTATAATTAAAATTATTAATAAAAAATGCTAATAATTTTAATTTAAATTAATTTAAAAAATTCTTAGATTTTAATTAAATTATCAATTAAAAATATGCTTAAAATTGTTGAAGTGATGGAATTGATGGAGGCGGACTTCGTTGCCGAATTCCCTGCAAATCTGGCGAATTCACTGAATTGCTGCTTGAGGTGGGATTTTGTGCACCCGTAAGCAATTTCATTGCCTAAAATTATTCGACTGATATTAAATTTTTCCAAATACGGTATTTTGACCTGTCCAACCATCTTGTCCATTCCCATGAAACTCTCTCGGCGATTTGGATCTTCCGGCATTTCTGTCCTTTGAGCTTCCCTCATTGTGCCTTGAAAATTTGAATAATATATTTATGAAATTTTTATCATAAAGTTTTAATTCGGAAAGCATTTTATTTTTGGTGATTAAGAATGCTAACACTAAAAAACATTTTATCCAAGTACTGATAAGCCTATTGATAAATATTTCTCGTGGAAAGTATCACCATTTGTAAATTTGGAATGACCTTAAAAGATGGCCAAATTTGAGTGAAATGAGGTCAGATTCGTGTTTACCCAGAATTGCTTTTTTGAAATTTCTTTTTTTTTTAAATTTTAACTTTTTTTTTGATAAAATTACATGCAGATTTGAAAAACTTTTTGTATATTTTTGAAAAAAATACTATATATTTTGATTAAAATAGAATCATATGACTAATTTTAGGCGAAAATAGGGTGTTTTTGGGTGCTAGAATTCCAGCAGAGGTAGATAAGCATTAGACATTAGTATTAGCTATTAGTGCCTTTTTGGAAAATTTCTCAGTCTATAGTTTTGAATTTTATAACTTTTTGAATTTATTTAATCATGCCAAAAAATCACCTCCAAGGAAACTTCCGGCCAATTGTTCGATTAAAGATCCACCTCCTGCTACAAATTTATTTCTTAATTTTTACGGTCCTAGAATTCCAACTCACCATTATTTGCAAATGGAATCCTATTTTCATCAGCTGCTGATGCTGGAATGTTTCCATCAGAAGCAGTCTATTTTAAAAAAACTCCATATAAATTAATCGCCGATTGACCTGTGATTGTTGTTGTTGACCAGTCAATGCATTTGCCAAATTTTGTCTGGCCGGATGCATCATATTTGTTAAACTTTGGCCAAATATCTTTAAAAATTCATTTCAATATTTTGTGTTTTACACAAACTTCAGAAGGACGTGCATTGAAATCAACCGGCTGAACTTCTGGACCCGATTTTGATCTGTATTTGTTAAATTTTTATTGTGTCAGAAGAATTTATCTCTTAGCTAAACTCTATAACCAGGCGGAATTAATAAAATCAGAACAGGCGGAATTATTAAAATCAGAACAGGCGGAATTATTAAAATCAGAACAGGCGGAATTATTAAAATCAGAACAGGCGGAATTATTAAAATCAGAACAGGCGGAATTATTAAAATCAGAACAGGCGGAATTATTAAAATCAGAACAGGCGGAATTATTAAAATCAGAACAGGCGGAATTATTAAAATCAGAACAGGCGGAATTATTAAAATCAGAACAGGCGGAATTATTAAAATCAGAACAGGCGGAATTATTAAAATCAGAACAGGCGGAATTATTAAAATCAGAACAGGCGGAATTATTAAAATCAGAACAGGCGGAATTATTAAAATCAGAACAGGCGGAATTATTAAAATCAGAACAGGCGGAATTATTAAAATCAGAACAGGCGGAATTATTAAAATCAGAACAGGCGGAATTATTTTTAAAAAAGCGTTCCAGCTTATTAAATTTATTGTTACTGAACATGAATACACCTACATTACATCCCCATTGCTTCTGAGCATTTGTGCCCCAAATTGTGTGCCAACTTGCATCAATTCAGCAATATCTCGAGGTGAAATTAAACTCATCAGCGAAGGCTGCTGATGTGTCCCTAATTGCCCATCGGTAGGGAATTTCTTTAAGCAGTAAAATTTGCTTATAGCAAAATTAAAAAAAACAACCTGGGAATTGCCGACATGTAGTTTTTCAAAAAGAGAAATAATCAAAATTAAAATGACTCGGAAAATCGGGGTAGATGATGGTTTAATCATTTCAAATGTTTTTTTTTATTGCTTTCAAAAGTATGCAATTTTTTTTGGTTTTCGTGAAGATCACTTTCAAATGTGACCTCAATTCAAACAAATTTACATGTGAAAATTTCGTTTTCCTACGCTTACGCGCGCTCACTGTTTTTGGAGAGCCAGCAGTGCGAATTGGCAAGCCCGACAGAATGAGGGAAATTTTGGATTTTTGGTGGGAGGATATGGATATTGACCGAGAAAAAGGAAGAGGAGATGGGGGGACTGGTATCGGCGCCACAGGGGCTCGGCGGGGGATCAGTCATTGGTGGACAGATGCGGGGATTTAGTAGGCAGAAGAGGAGGAAGAGGATGCATGACCGGCTATTTGCTTTGCACTTGGTAATGGTGGTCAGCAACCAGCAAAAGTAGCAGATGATGTATGTGTGATAGTTTTACAAGTTGGGTGGAAAAAAAGCGGCAAGAATTGCTTGGGGGAAAACCACCAAAAGTAAAACCAAGCAAATCAAGTTATTTTAGTTGGGTTGGATATGGATATGTGCATTTTATGGTGTAATATTAATGAATAATTACCCGGAAAAAATGATATGATTATTAGCAAACTTTACTCATCACAAAAGAAATAAATGAATTACCCATAAAAAAATGGTTACTGAATTTATCCAAAAAATAAAATTTACATCGAAAAAAAATGAAATAAATGTTAGCAAATTTTACCATGATAAAATAGATTAAAATTCATCATTTTGTTCAATTTTGTACATCACCTTTTTGATTGTTTTGTTCTGTAATTCTTTCAATAATTTCTTTAGTTGCCTCCGAATCTTGTTCAACAAATTCTTTGACTTCCCTCTTGAATTTGGCGCAATCACTAAAAAATTTATTAAATTTTTAACATAGATTTTTGACCAAAACTAAAGAAGGAGGCAACCAATTCAGTGACGGCCCTGTTTCAATTATTACTTGAAACTTGGAAAATTTTCCCTTCTAAAAGTTCCAAGTTTCAAGTTCCAAGTGGAATTGAAACAGGGCCGCTCAGGAAGGTAAAATGCCATTTGAAAGCCCTAAATCCTAAATGTCTCTAAAAAGTGGCCAATTCTAATTGTTTTTGAAATATTAAAATAATTTGTAAAATAAGCGGCTTTTCCTACACCAAACAAATTCGGGTTTATTCCATTCAAAAAGATGTAACTTTTTTTAAAGCCTGGATAATATAAAATTTAAAATTGCCATTTTGTAGAGGATAATTTGGGCTTTCAAATCGTTTTTGGCCTTCCCATTGCAATTACCTCGGTGAGCTATAGGCCAAAAATACTACCCATGTATCGAATTCAAAAAAAAATTTTCCCACCTTTCAATTTTCTCTTCAAGTTTCCCAATTTTGGCGTTGAATTCATTTTGTGCCTGCAAAAGTCCATCCAGCCGTTTCAACGAATTCCCAATTGATCGCATTACCTTAAAAAGTGGAATAAATAAATAAATTAGCGTAAATTCTCTATTAGAAGCCCTTCTCTAATAGAAGCTCCCTCTACTGTATTTTAAGGAGAAAAAAGTAAAAAATTTAAATTTTTTGTCCACTTTGGAGGGTCTATGAAATCTATTTAAGCCCCGGGGCTTCTAATAGAATAAATACTGCAAATTCTCTATTAGAAGCCCTCCTCTCTAATAATAGCCCACTCTACCGTATTTTTAAGGAGAAAAAAGTAAAAAATTTAAATTTTTTGTCCCTTTGGAGGATCTATGAAATCTATTTAAGCCCCGGGGCTTCTAATAGAATAAATACGGTAATTTAAATTTTAAATTTACATATGTATTCAATGCCCTCGTTGAGGGTGGAACCAATTTCCCCGTAGTGTATCCCTCAAATTCATCCTCGCTAATTTGCAAATGGCTGGCCTTCATGTCTTGGATAAAATAGATTGCACTAAAAACAATTAAATAATTTTGAATGAATTAAAACAAAAATAATTTACCTCATCAAATTTGTGTAGTAATATCCTGAAAAATTGAACAAATTAAATGGTTATTCCTAAATTCAAAAAAATTTTTTTGCAATAAATTATAAAATATTCCATAATTAAATTCTATGTATTATAAGTTTATATTTATCCTACCGACCAGCGAACATCAAACATCATGTACTTGGCCATTATTAAACCAAACCCAAAACTAATTTTAGGGTGTAAAATTACCTAGAAATTCGCTGTGAATAAAATTTAAGGGCCCGATTTGATTTTTTAAAGAAAAGTGAGAGTAAACTAAACAGCAGATACCCTATCCTAAGGCTCAAATCTTATTAACACTTTCTTATGACCAGAGGGCGGATTTATGTAAATCAAAAAAGGCAAAAATATAAAAATTTCGGCAGAAATTTCTAAAATATGAAAAAATTATGCAATTTTCAATTTCTATTGCATTTTTGAAGTACAATTTTTTCCCAAAAAAAATGTAAAAATATGCACTTAGAAAAGCACTCCAAATAACATATCCCAGAAACCCATTTAGAGTAAAGATTAAAAACATGAATTTGCATATAAATTCGCCCTCTAGTTATGACCAAGAAAATGTGTCCTAATCCCTCGCCCCACTATTCCAATTTAAAAATTTATAAATTCAAATAATTTACCCACCGTATTCTCCACGCATATGCCTTGAGGGGAGGCCAAAGCGGCTGATGAATTTCAAATTTGATTGAATCAGGGGTGGATTTGCTTTGAGCACAACCAAAATTAAAACAGGCAAAAATTCATCGGCACTTGCCGGGGCACCTGAATTATAGATTAAAATTTATTTACTAAAATTTGAAATAAATGCAAAAACTGACCAAATCTGCTTTCTTTCAATGCATCGAAAATGTTTTTTGAACTTCGAACCAAACAATCCCTAAAAATTAGGTGAAAATATCCATAAAATAAGTGTGATATTTACATTTTCTTTATGACCGATCGATGGCTGTTCAAATCGATTATTTCCGTGATGGCCTAGAAAAAATTTGTAAAAATTTTTAAAATAATTTAATTTTTTTTAAAATTATCCAAAATGAATTTTGCACACCCAAATGATTCAGTGAATATTAGTTTTTAATTTGAAAAATTGATGGGATCAGGGATGGGTTCGGAACTCAAAAAAGCCGGAATTTCGGTATTCGGAATCGGTATTCCGAACCCATCCCTGGATGGGATAATGGATTTGTTAGAAAATGAGCTCTCTCTAAAGTTATGCGCCGAAAAGAAGGATAAAATAGACCACCAAAATTGGGTGGCTAATTTTTTTTTTTGGTTCAATCATTTTGATAATAAAATTCACTATATAGAATTATAACTGATTTAAGTGAAATTTAAAAGGGCAGAAATTTAAGCATACATGCGCTTGGGGGGGGGGGGGGTAACTCTTTGGTCGGGTACTACCCAATTAAAAAAAGGTCGAAAAAATTTTTTGATCCGATACTACCCACCGAAAACAAGATATCTTCTTTGGAAAAAAGTGAATAAAAGTGGGTAGTTTTCGAGAAAATTTTGATATTAGATGATAAAAAACCTTAAAAATTTTTTATTTTTGCCAATATGAGAAAATAAAGAAAAATTTAATGATTTTTATCCATTTTTAGGAGGAAAAAGGGCAAAAAAATGTGTAGTAATGGGCAAAATACTACCAAAAATTTTTCCATTCTCTGGCCCCCAATACTACCCACTTTTTCAAAATTTTCAAATACTACTACTACCCGAGGGGAGGGGACAGTCCCCCCCAGCGTATGTATGATTTTAAGACCAAAAAGTGACAAAATAAGCATAAATTGGTCGGGCAGCATTTTTGCCATAACATTCTGGCTAAAATGTTGTTCTATAAGGAGATTAATCCAATGGTAAACATTTTATTAGCCTATTAAAATTCGAATCATTTCCCAATAATTCACCCAGCACCAGCACCAGGCACGTATCCAGGATTTTTGGATGGGGGGGGGGGGGCACCCATGTAATGTAAAAAATTTCTAGGCGGGGTATGCATGTAAATAAATTTGGCCAAATAAAAATTTTAGTACAAAAATTGGCCCCACAGGGTAAAATTTTTGTCAAAAATGGCCGCGTAGCGAAAAATTGTGACCAATTTTGGACTACGGAAGGGTCCCCCTTTACTTTTTTTCCTTCCACTTCCCCTAATGGGGGGGGGGGGGGGGGGGGGGGTACGTACCCCGTGTACTCCCCCCCCTAAATACGTGCCTGACCAGCACCCACCTCATTTAAATATTCCTGCACTTGGGCCGAGGTTTCATCCAATGCCGTCTCCAGAAAGCCATTTATAACCCAATTTAGTGACCGGATTCGGGTTTGTAGACTTAAATCCTCCGCCTCTTCCTCAGTTCTATTAAATAGGAAAATTAATTTTTTTTAATTAATTATTTTATAATAAAATTTATAATAAAATTTTTAATTATATTTTTAATTAAATTTTTAAATTTAATTCTTAAATTTAATTAATTTTTAAATTGTATTTTTAATTGAATTTTTAATTGAATTTTTAATTGAATTTTCAATTTAATTTTTTAATTTAATTTTTAATTGAATTTTTAATTGAATTTTTAATTGAATTTTCAATTTAATTTTTTAATTTAATTTTTTTAAATTAATTTTTAATTTAATTAATTTAATAAATACCTTGAACCAAACAAAATATTATACGCCCGAGTGCAAACGAATGTTTCAATTTCGGTCATAAATTGTGAGAATTTGAACTCTTCCGGTGGTTTAATTTTGATAATTTTCTCTTTGGTTGTTTGATAGAATGATTGGACGGAATTGGAAAGTTCTTCAATGGGCGAAAATTCATTCTAAAAAATTCAATGTTAAAATTAGGAGAAATTAGGTTTTTTTTACCCAAAATTTAGTTTTTGACTTCTAATAAATCAGAAACCGGTTTTAGACCCTACAAACCTTATACCAATTTGTAGATCTCATCGAGACGCATCGATTGGTATATAATTTGTCAGATTTTGTCCCAAAATTAAAGGGTATTAAACCGTTTAAACCATATTTCCAGTTTTTGGTTTTAAACCACTTTAATTTTGGGCCAAAACCTGGCAATTTTATATACCATTCGATGCGTCTCGATGAGATCTATAAATTGGTATAAGGTTTGTATGGTTTAAAACCGGTTTCTGATTTATTAAAAGTCAAAAACTTTTGGGTAAGTAAAAAAATTAGTTATCGTAAAATTAGTAATTAAATTTTTATAAAATTTACCTTTTGTAAATTTTCAACAAATGCGCAGCAATGCTTCCCTAATTCCTTGGAAAATGTCGAATCAAAAATTTCGTCAAAATATTTTTGCAGCTCCAAAGTGGCTTCATTGCTTTCCGGACTCATTGGCCTATAAAAAAGTGTTTTAAAAATTGAATCTTTAAAAATTTTGCTCTGAAAATTATGTAAAAATGGCCGATTATTATATGAAAAAATTATCGGCCCCGTCGCGGGTTCTAACCCGCGTGACACACCTGCGTTAAGAGTTAATCCGATAGACTAAAGGGCCCTACTTCTAGCACTATTTTTCCCTATTCCATAAAAAATAAAGACATTTTTTATGTTACTAATAATAATAAGATTGCAAAAAAGGTATAATTTTTGGTTTTTTTTTGGTAATTTTCCAAAATCGATTTCTAAAATCTTAAAATATATATATTTTTGATTTTTTATTGCATTTTTCCAACGAATTTTCCCTCAAAAATTGCGAAAATTAATAAATAAAAAATAGGTCAAAAAATTACATCAAAAATACTATAAAATGCCCAAAAAACATTATTTATATGGTTTTATCATCAAGTTTGATGGATATAAAAAATATATTAACTGATCCTACTGATACTCATATGAAAAAATGAGTGGCCCCGTTGCGGGTTCGAACCCATGGCTCCCTTGTGGTAACATTATAATCCGGTAAACTAAAAGGGCCATGAAATCAACCAGTGTTGATTTAAGTTATGCAAAGAATTCTCGAAAATAATCGCATATTAATGCATGTCAATGTTGTATATTTTTCAGGGACGTATCCAGGATTTTTGTTTGGAGGGGGTACCGGGGTCAGGCGGGGTACGCATGTAAAAAAATTTTTGATGGCGGGGTACACATGTAAAAAAAATCGAAAAAATTTGAAAAAAATAGCCGCGCAGCGAAAAATTTAGGCCAAAAACAGCCGCGCAGCGAAAAATTTAGGCCAAAAATAGCCGCGCAGCGAAAAATTTTTACCACAGAAGGGTCCCCCCTTTACTTTTTTTTACCCCCACTTCCCCCGTTGGGGGGGGGGGGGGGTACGTACCCCGTGTACCCCCCCCCCCCCCTAAATACGTCCCTGATATTTTTCCACTCATCAATTAGATTATGGATTTTTTAGGCTTTTTTTTTTAATTTTAATCTATTTTATGAATGTATCTAATTCTAATTTAATAAGAAAAGCATATAAATAATGTTTTTTTTTGTTCATTTTTGATATCATTTTTTGATCTATTTTACCTTTTTGGCACTTTTTCGTGTAAATTCATTAGAAAAATGGAATAAAAACCAAAATTCAACTATTTTGAGGTCTCCTAAATCTAATTCGGTAGATTTGACCAAGGAAAGAGGTGTTATTTTGACACATTTTACGTTTATTGGCACTTTCATGGAAATTTCATTAGAAAAAAGTTTAAAAAACCAAAATTCAACTATTTTGAGGTCTCCTAAACCTATTTTTGACAAATTTCACAAATAAAGCCTAAATAAGTATAAATTTTTCGACCTAAAAATCATCTCCTACAATGATTTTATTACCAAAATTTCCAGTAAAAATTATTGTTAAAATAATAATTGATAAACCTTGGTCCAGTTGGTGAATTACTGACATTTGGAAGCAGCAAATTCAGTGAAGTTGGCGATGAAGACGACGGGGAATTTTCTTAACCATAAAAATTTATTAAAATATTTAAAAAATTTTGCAAACGTCCAAAAACTGAAGGCGATTTCTTCAACAGTGTTTTGAATGTGTTTCGAACGTCGGAGGTTTTTCTACGCAATTCGGCGGTTTCCTGTCGCAACAATTCCCTAAAAAATGGGAATAAAAGATGAATGAATCATCGGAAATTTTACCGGTTTTTATTGTAATCATTCAGCCTTTTGTTCTCATATTGATAGATTTTATAGCATTGGGAACAAAGGCCGCGGCCTGTTGAAAAATGAAAAATTATTCCCGAAAAAAGCATTGAATTTATTTATGTTTCGTATCAAAAATTCAATATTTTTCAGGCATGTTTATGTTTAGATCTAGGATTAGGGCCAAGCGTGTTGGCAAATTTATGGCTTCATATTGATTTTTCAAAAGTAAAATTTTTTGGGTAAATTCAACCCAGCTTTTCATGCAGAAAAATAATATTTTGACCATGTAACTTGAAACTTGCTGTAACAAGTTATTGGGGTTTAGCATTAGGCTAGCATAGGATACCTTTAAAAAAGAACCCGATCAGGGTATTTTATGGATCTAAAAATACCAGATTTTTAAACATGAAAAGCTATCGGTAAATTCTTTGATTTAATGCAGTTAAATTGCCGTTAAATATTTTATTTTAAGGCCATCAAAATTATTAATTAAAAAGAATACATTGCGGTGTTCCATAAAATGAGCCACATTGTTTGCACAACTTAAAACAATTAAATAATTAAAACTAAATTATATTAAAAAATGAAAGAAACCAATTCATTGTCGGACAAATGAAATTGGCTGCCATGTTGCCTCTCTTGACTGCCAACATGAAGAAGCCAATCATCCGAATCATCAATTTTATTATTTTCAGCTGCCATTCTTTTTTAAAAAATAAATTATAAAAATTAAATAAATAAAAGATAATAAATTTTGTCATTAAAATTGCTTTTTTTTTACCCCAAAAGTAGTTTTTGACTTCTAATAAATCAGAAAATAGTTTTATACCTTACAAACCTTATACCATTTTGTAGATCTCAATTAGACGCATCGAATGGTATATAATTTGTCATAGTTTGGTCCAAAATTAAGGATATTAAACCGTTTAAACCATATTTCCAGTTTTCGGTTTTAAACTCTTTAATTTTGGTTAAAAACCTGACATTTTATATGCCATTCAATGCGTCTCGATGAGATCTACAAATTGGTATAAGGTTTGTAGGGTTTAAAACCGGTTTATGATTTATTAGAAATCAAAAACTAATTTTTGGGTTAAAAATAAAAAATGTGTAAAATTACTTCATTAATGAAAAATGAAAATAAAATAAATAAATAAAAATTAGAAATGAAATAAATCAATGAAATATATGAGAATTGTTTTTTTCTTCAATAAAAATTTATCAAAAAAATCACAAAAATTATATGGCATAAAATCTCGAAAAAATACAACAAAAATAAAAAAATCAAATCAATTTAATTCAAATAATTCCTCCTAAAAACGCCCTAAAAATTGCTTCGTATTTTCATAGACAATGAATAGGGCACCGCTTGCAATGAAAGTCCGTATCAAAGTTGGTGAAAGGCCTTTGTAGAATGCTTTGAAGCCTTTAAAGAATTATTTTAAAATTTAGGGAAAAAGTAAAATAAATATTTAATTTGTCGAAAACACTAAAAATGTCGAAAAGATTGAAAACGGTTCAGTGGTTTGTCTTAATCCAAAAACCTTATATTTAATCGATAGATCAGACGCATCATTTGATTATGTTTTGACTTGGGTTTAACCAATTCTAATTTAGTTTTGAACTATTAAATCAAAATGTGGTTTAAACCGTTTAAAACCCTTTAATTGTTGACCAAACCAAAATGTAGTTTAAACCGTTTAAAACCCTTTAATTGTTGACCAAACCATAACCAAATTATATACCATTCAATGCGTTTTGACCAGCTCTATCCAATTTTGGGTATATTTGGTTTGTGAATGCGTGGGACAAACCCTCCTTAAACCGGTTTAATTATTTTTTTGTACTCTTTTTTCGGCATATTCAGTGTTTTTTCGACAAATTAAATACTAAAAATAAATAAAAATATGAACCTTCTTCACGGTAAATTTTCATTAATATTGAGCTGAATGTGCCCTTTTGACCGACTTGCATTCGACTTTTAACTTAATTAAATAATTTTTATTGGATATTAGGGAAATTAACCAACCAACATCGGCAGGGAATATTGCCGTCCAAAGTGCCTTAAAAAGAGTTTACATTGAATTTTTCTTTAATGAAAAAATTTACCATGCCACCAATTCCGCCGGAAATTGCCGTTCGAAATATTCCTAAAAAATAAAATTTTTTAATTTTAATTTATCTAATTTAAATTTATTTTTTAATTAATTAGAATTTAATTAATTAATTTGCATTTTATTTTTTTTTATTTTTTAATTAATTAATTTATCTAATTTAAATTTATTTTTTAATTTAACTATTTAATTTTAATTTAATTAATTATTATTTATATTTAATTACTAAATTACAAAAATATTTACCGATTTCATCTTTTGTCTTCCCTTTTGGAGTTAGCAGTTTCCGAGAGAATTCATACGCACCAAAGAAGAAGAAATATCCGGGAATTTCGCGGACCAATGTGGCCTGCGGATGAAGGAAAATCGGGGAATAAATTGAATTTTTTTATATATTTTAATGTCTAATATCTAGGGTTAATTATCCGTTGACGGGACGGGTACGCGGGCAGGGTATTCGCGCGATTTTGGGTTAATTATCCGTCCCGCCTACCCGTCCCGTAATTTCCGAATTACCCGTTACCCGTGCTTTTCCTACCCGTCCCGTAATGTAAAAAATAACACCATAATTTGGGTATATCGGGAAAAAAAATTCTTCACAACTTACCAAAAATAAAAGAAAGATTTATATATGAATTCAATTTGCTCAGTTGGATACTGATTGACTTATAATTTTTGGACGATGGTTCGAATCCTATCAGCGAAAAATAATTTTAATTATAATTTTGTTGATAAAAATTGCGAAAAATTTGACTACTTTATAAAAGCTATTTTTGAACAATTGTAAAATATAATATTTTTATATTGCAATTATAAGAGGGACTCATTGTGGTGAGAAAATATGTTTACATTTTTAATATTTTTTGTCTTTCTGGAAAAATGACCTTGGAGAAATTATAATTTGAAGTCAATTGTGATAAAAATTTGCGTGTAAAAAACCTAACAAAAATTTTTGCGCTCGCGCCTATCGGCGCTCGCAAATATTCAACTTATATAAATTTTTCGATCATGACTTTAAAATATCGAATTATTTTCATTTGAAAATAAAAAAAATATTTTTTAATAATTGTCAGCCAATCGAATTAAGATTGGGGTGCAAAAAAATTTTCGATAAAAATATTTTATGCCCTTGGTCCATCCTTTGCTTTTTCAAGGTAAAATTTAGCATAATCAATATGGCAAATTATCAAAAATTTGATTTAAATTAAATTCAGAATCGTGTACAGTGTTTCAATTTGCCTCTAAAAATGTCACTTTTGAAATTTTTTTTTACCAATTTTTGAATTTTTTATCAATTTGGTTTGGACTTTGGAGTACTCGCTTTTTATTGATCAAAAAATTAAATAAAAATTGAAATGAATAAGAATTAAATAATAAAAAATAGAAAAAAAAAATTGTTAAAATTATGATATTTATTTTGGCAATTTTTAAAAATTTTTTTAAACGAATTTCAAAAAAAATGCCTTAAAGGGCACGGGACGGGTAGTATCCGCGGATAATTTTTGAAAATGGCCTACTCGTCCCTTATCCGTGCCTTGATTATCCGCACTACCCGTTACCCGTGATTTCATTATCCGCGCACGGATAATTAACCCTACTAATATCTAATTTGATGTTCTACACACGAAAATGCGGTTTATTTTAAGAGTTAATTTGGTAAAAATTCGAATTTTTTTCTCCAAAAATTTGCCAAAAGATTCGTCTTTATGGATGTTTAATATATTAATGAATGGAAATGGAAAATAATCAATTTTCCGATAATTTGTTAGCCTAAAACCTACTATTGGTCCGGAGAGTTCGATGGATAGAAACAATCGTAAGGAGTAAAGACCAGAGACCAATTATATAAATTTAAATGGCCTTAATTTCTTATTTTCTAGCCTCTAAAAGCCTTAATTTATGACCAAAAACCAATAAAAATTTCCGTTAAATTGGCTAAAATAATTTTTTTAAATTTTATTAAATAAAAAACTCACCACAAATCCAGTGTAGAATGAACGGAGACCCGAAGTTTTGTACATTTCACGTGAGATGGAAAAAGGCGTCCTTTTAAAACATTGATTTTAATTTATTAAAAAATGTACCTTTTAACATTTGGATTCAGTTCGGTTTGGGCTTGTAATTGACATTTTACTAATTCTAAAAGTTGTGCATAAATCAAAGCATATGCGAAAAAATTTTTGTATTTACCTGTTGGACAAAGCACCAATGCAGCGAAAAAGGCGGCCATTGAACCAGCTATGAAAATTTACAAAAAAAAAAAATATTAAAATTTATTAATGGTAACCTGATGCATTTTGCACGGGTGTCATTTGCTTAACCGAAGGGCTTCCCACCAAATTGGCAACCGCTTAAATTTAATTGATTAATTTTTTAAAATTTTTTAAGAATTTTTAAAATTTATTTTTTCAAAATTTTTTTGAGTTTTTGAAAAATTTATTTTAAAATTAACCTTTTTGGCAAAATCCATATGAGAAGAAGAGAATACTGTTCTCTGAGACATTGGCAATCAATGCTGGGATTGAGCCTAAATAATTTAATTTAATTATAAATTTATTTAAATTAACCGGCATATAATCCTCTGACGCCTTCTGCACGATAAGTCTGGCGAAAGCACAAAACCCAATTTTTGTATATGCTTGGAAATGTTTGCATTTTGACTTTTATCTGTGGGAAATATTAAAAATAGGGTCTATTTTTGATTGTAAAATTAATTATTTTAATATGTGAATATTCAATTCAGCCAATTTAAATGATTGTATTTAATAATTAAAGATATTGGCTATTCATAAAAAAATGAAGGACAAAAAAACTTTTAAAAATCTGTTTTTGTATTTTTTTTTACCATATCTCGACCAAAATTTACTAGTTTCCTTTTTAAATTTTTGGTCAAACTATCAAAAATAATTAGTTTTGATCTATTAGTCATTGGAGAGGCAACATTTATGGTAATTTTAATTAATTTTTTATCATTCATATTTCCCAATGAATGGTTTATTAATTATTTTTTATTTACTTAATTAAGTTAAAAAAATATAAACCGTATCCAAAGGCTGCGCACTATAAACATTGGCAGCTCCGCCTGATTTGCGAAAATTATTCAAATAAATTTACTAATAATTTAAACCTGCCGTTCCTGCAAGCAAATCGATGATTCCATCCTTAAAATGTTGAATTCCTCCGGTCGATTTTTCCACCATTAAATATAAGTTTAAATTCAAAATTGCTAATTTTAAATAAAATATTTCAATGTGAGATAAGAACAAATGAATGAAATAATCCATCACAAAATAAGTGTTTATCGAGAGAGAATGAAATGTTTGCCAATAAGATCAACGATTCGAGTTTTTATTTTAACTGATAAAACGTGGATAAATAACTAGTGGACGGATTTTAAGGTCACAAAATTTGTACCTATTTAGGAAATTTTTTGTGAAATTTGCCAAAAATAAGGTTTTGGGGACCCCAAAATGGGTTTTTTGGTATTTTATTTCATTTCTAATGAAATTATCCCATCAAAAAAATGCCAAAAATAGGTAAAATTGGTCAAAAAATTAGGTCAAAAATTGAAAAATTACATCGAAAATATGAAATTGCCCAAAAATTTTATGTGCTTTCTCACAAATTTGATGCAATAAAACCCTAAAAATCCGTTCCCTTACTGATAAAACGTGGATAAACGATAAATAAAATAACATTGTCAAAAGTCAAAAAATGTTCAGTTTCTCCTCTTCTTCCCATCCATTCATTGTTCTGCTGTTGGGAGGGCATAGATTCGAACGGTTTTGTCGAGGCTGGCACTGGCCACAAATTTGGCATCATCCCCGAATCGGACGCCAGTCACCGTTTGGGTATGCCCTTCGAATTGGGCAATTTTGTTCCATGATTTCACTTGGAAAATTTCCACATGTTCACCGCCGACTGCCAAATATGCTCCAGATTTGTCGAATGTCAGTGCATTAATCTGGCAAATAAATTAATAATTAGATGGAAAAATATTGAAAATGCCGAAAAAAATTAAACCGGTTTAAACCTTATACCCAATCGACAGAACTTGTCAAGATGCATCATTTGATTATGTTTTGGCTTTGGATTTAATCATTTCTAATTTAGTTTTAAACCATTAAAACAAAATGTGGTTTAAACCGTTTTAAACCCTTTAATTGTTGACCAAACCAAAATGTGGTTTAAACCGTTTAAAACCCTTTAATTGTTGACCAAACCAAAATGTGGTTTAAACCGTTTAAAACCCTTTAATTGTTGACCAAACCATAACCAAATTTATATACCATTCAATGCATCTTGACCAGCTCTATCCAATTTTGGGTATATTTGGTTTGTGAATGTATGGGAAAAACCATTGAACCATTAGAATTATTTTGGCCATGCGCCATGTGTACTCTTTTTCAACAGTTTTTTCCGGTAAATTAAATATTCTCTTACCGCAAGTTTTGAATTGTGCGGTGCCAATGTCTTCAAATTCTTCAGCTTACGAAGATCCCAAATTTTAATTTCGCCATCCAACGAGCCGGTTGCCAAATAATAGCCATTCTCGGAGAAGGCAATCGCACAGACGGAATCCTATTAATATTTAATTTTTTTAAAATTATATTATTTAAATTTTTTTTTATTATTTTTATTTAAAATATTAATTTAATTTTATTATAATTCTGAATTAAAATTAATTTTTTTTATTCACAATTTTACCTGATGCCCAGGAAATTGGGCAACATTGACTTGTTCCTTGATGTCCCAAATCTTCACAATTGAACTTTTGGCGCCGGTGCCAAAAATGAGTCCATCTGGATGGAATTGACCACAAGTCAGCGAAATGTCATCGTCGCCGGATGGAATCTAAAAAAGAAATAAATTGATTAGGCTTGACAAATAAAATTAAACATTATGGATTAAATTTTGCAAAATTCAAATGTTTTTAAGCCATTAAAATTTTCCTAATTTTACTCGATTATAAACTCTTGCTGCCCTAGTACTAGTATTAAAACCTAAATCCTTTAAAAAAGAAAAAGTTTATAGAATTGTAAGAGAAAATGGTACAAGAAAAATCTAACAAAATTCATTAAAAAATTCTAAACTGGTTCTAATAATAGGTGAAAAGGATACAAATAAAATTCATTTATAACTTTCATATTTATTATCACTATTACTAAGCATTTTACTGTTTAGAGCCTATTAAAAATGGCCTAAAAAATTTTTAAATATAATATTATTTATTAATTTTATTAATTAAAAATTTTTGACTACCTTGACAATTGGACGTCCAGCATTGAGATCGATCAATGACCAATGGGAATCTTCGGATGTGCACAAAGCATGATCACCTTTAATTAGAGATTTTAATTTGTGTAAAATTGAGGAGGGAAATTCATATTTAATTCAAATTTTTTAAAACTCCGTTTTTTAAAATTCAGATTTTTTGAAATTAAATTATATTTTAATTCTATTTTTAATTGTTTTTTTTTAAAAATTCTGATTTTTTTTGATTTTTTTAAATTCTTATATAATTAATTCTGATTTTTAAATTCTGTTTTTAAATTCTAATTTTTAAATTCTGATTTTTTTTTTATTTTATTTCTAAATTAATTTCCAATCACCTGTAGGATGGAGTGACACATCGGTGATCGCGTTGCTATGCACTCCAATAACATTTCTTGCGCTGGCTTCATTCGTTGACCAAATGCGAATCTGTTAAATCATTCAAAAGTTAAAATTAATTTACTTCCATTTACCTGTGAATCTTGCGCGCCCGAAATGACGGTTTTCAAATCTGGATGAAGACGAACGCAGGTGACACGCTTTTGATGGCCTTTGAACGTATTTTCGATGGTATCATTTTCGAAATTGAAAAGCACAATGGATTTGTCCATTCCTCCGGTCAAAATCAGATTTTTCTAAACAAATTCGTTTAAAATTTTAGAGTCGAATCTTCGGCACTTGTTAATTATTGTAAAGCCTTGGTCTACGGCTAAATCGATTAGTTAGGGTCGATTTTAATTTATAATCTTTCAATTTCAAATCAATTTAATCGATAAGAAATGAACCAAATTTATGTCTATCCGAAATTTAAGGTTTTTAAATCGGTTTAACATTTTTATTATGAACCCAATTTAATTTATAGCCAATTGAAATTTCGGGTTTTTAAATCGGTTTAACATTTTTGGTTTCGGACCTAAGATATGGCCAAAAAAAAATTTGTGGGTTTTAAATCGGTTTAATGGTTTGAAACTAAGTTATGGCAAACTGAAATTTTTAATCCGGTTAAAAATTGTTGGCTTAAATCTAAGTTATTGCAAATTGAATTTTCAATTTTTAAACCGGTTTAACTTTTTCAAAAGAGATGAAATCTGGCCAGAATTGAAAATTCCCCAATTAAATCGACCAAGACGAATCAAATGAGTCATAAATTGATGCTCTAGTAAGCCTAAAAAGTTGAGATATGTCAAACTATTTTTGGTCAGTGGAAATCAGAATAGGCGAAAAATCAAAATTGATCGAAATATAAAAAAATGGTTTACCTGCATATCAAGCGATGTTATCCCAGGAACGCTTGCACTGTGCAGCGCATCTTGGTTCTTAATTTCCACATATTTTTGGATCTCCTCAACCGGGGCCAATTCTTCGGGCAAATTTTTTCCACGTTGTTTGCGGGCAGTTGAATATTCTTGGCTTTTTTCGGCAAAGAACTAAAAATGAAGGGGGTTTCTAGATAATATTTTAAATAAATTTGAAAAAGCATATATATTAAATTTAGGATTAATTTAATGTATAGAATTTTGATTAAGAATAAAAAATGGGATCAATAATAGGTACTTATGTGTTATCTGGGGGCAGATTTTTCATCCCCTAAATTACCTTATGTTACTCCCAAAAAATGAAAATCCCAGAATCATCTAAAATAATGTTTTTTCATCGTTTTACATTCAAATATGAATATTAAAATAAGAATCTCAAAAAAATTTTTTTCAAAATCTGCCCCCTGTTAACACATAAGTACCCAATAAAATCATTATAGCCAAAATCGATACCTACCCAAAGTCTGTAGAGGGAAAATTTAGGGTGAATAATTTTAATGTTTAGCTCTAGGAGGATGGAAAATTTGTATTGGACTAATTTTAATGCCGATCAAAAAATTTAAAAATTTCATTTTGTAAAGAGACTACAGGTATGCAAAATATAGGAATTTTGGGGTGGATTGCCGAGAAATTTTCAATTTTAATCAAAAATTTGATCGAAAAGCCTTAATTTTTAGTCCATAAAAAATCATTTTTCATTTACGAATATCTTTTAAATTTTTTAATGCTTTGACAATTAAGAGAGTAAAGTCCAAAAAATCTAGAAATTGTTCCCAATTGTCACATGAATAATTTCTGGCTAACAAGTAGAAAAAAAAACACATTTATTTGATCATAAAATAGTTCCGGACTTACATTGACCAACTCTTCACTGATTCCTTGAAGTCCCTCGGTCTCTTCACCACCGGTTTGTTGGCCCATTTCCACATCCGTAATCTCCGTGTCCGCGTCACTCGCATTCCTTCGTGCATACGGCAAAGTTGCGATGATTTGACGGGCTTGTTGCAATTCACTGTTCAGCCGATTGATAACTCGACTAATAATTTTTTAAAATAATTGGAATTTAATAATGAATAGTTCGGTTGGTAGTTGGTTATAAATCCTATTTTTGGAAAAAAATGGAAGTTGCTTCCAGTTTAAAATATGCTGAATTGTTCAAAACCGGTTTTAAAAAAATTCCGAAATGCTTCAAAAATCGGTTTAAATTTTTCTGGAATGGTTTAAAAAACTGGTTTATAATTTTCTGAATTTTGGTTCAAAAACCGGTTTAAAAACTTTGCAAAAATTTATTTCCCTTTTTTGTTAATCCCATTTTGTCGTCCGAAAACATTTAAAGTTTTTTGAATAATTAAGTGTTCTAAATTCTAAACGAATGCCAAAATTCGGATTCTCACATCCTGAAAAGCCCTAAAATGTGCACTTAAAGGCAAAAATAAAAAAAAATTCAATTTTTATTCCAAAAATGGGGTACAAACCGAACTGTAATTGGAATAAAATTAAAATTACCAGGCCGAATCATTCTGAAAATAGTCAAATAAATTTAAAAAAGCAAATTTAGAAAAACCTGGAACAGTGCATGAGTTAATTCTTCTCGTGCGACCTTTAACTCTTGACGAAGCGTAAAATTGTTCAACATTGTCGCATCCCATTCATCTTGTAATTGCTTCAGCAGGGAAGGTAGTGAAGCCGTTCCGATTGAACTATAAAATTTATTAAATTTAATTTGCCGAAGAGTACAAAATGCCTAATGGTTTGTCCCGTAAATTCACAAACCAAATATACCCAAAATTGGATAGAGCTGGTCAAGACGCATTGAATGGTATATAATTTGGTTATGGTTTGGTCAACAATTAAAGGGTTTTAAACGGTTTAAACCACATTTTGGTTTGGTCAACAATTAAATGGTTTTAAACGGTTTAAACCACATTTTGGTTTGGTCAACAATTAAAGGGTTTTAAACGGTCTAAACCACATTTTGGTGTAATGGTTCAAAACTAAGTTAGAATTGGCTAAACCCGAAGTCCAAAACATAATCAATTCGATGCATTTTGACGAGATCTATCGATTGGGTATAAGGTTTTTCGGTTTAGGATAAACCACTAAATGTTGTAATTTTCATCATTTTCAAGGTTTTTCTACAATATTTCCTATATTTTTTTTTTACAAACCTTTGCATAATTCGAGCATCCTGGTCTTGTTTCAAATCAATCAACTGGAAAATTACATATTTATTTAATCAAAATCCAATCCAATTTTACCTGTTCAACATCCAATTTTTCGCCATTAATTGGATCCGTCCCATTCTCTTGAATATATTTGACAATTAGACGTCGTTCAAAAATTTTCCCCGAAACAGGCGAAACGACCGGGGCCTCCGGTTGTTGGCCACTTATTGCGCAAACAAATGCGGACATTGTTTTAAATTGCTTTAAACTGTTTAAATTCTAAAAGTGAATTATGTTAAAAATTGGATTAAATAATTTAAAATATAATAAGTTCGACTCTGGTACCGTCCACCTATTTTTGGAATAAAATTGAATTCATTTATTATTGCCTTAAAATGCTTATTTTTAGGAGTTTTCAAGGCTGAGGAATCCGAATTTGGCATTCGTTTTGAATTCTAATCAATCCGAATGGTTCAAAAAATGTTTAAAAAATTATCTGAAATGGTTCAAAAACGGGTTTAAAATTTTGGTTAATGGTTCAAAAAGCGGTTTAAAATTTTAATGGTTCCAAAACCGGTTTAAAATTTTGGTTGATGGTTCAAACCACCGGTTTAATTTTTTGTAAATTTTATTTTTCTTTGCTAGTAATCCAATTCTATCGTCGAAATAAATTTTTAAACCGGTTTTTAACCATTTGGAGTGATCAAGAATCAAAACTAATGTCAAATTTGGATTCCTATTGCTTCGAAAACCTCTAAAATATACATTTTTACGGAAAAAAAATAAATAAATTCGATTTTTTTCAAAAAGGGGTACCATTACACTCGAACTATTAATATAATAAAAAAATATTAAATATTTAAATTTGCTTTTAAAAACAAATAAAATCAATAAAAAATCAATAATAAAATTGTGAAAATTTATTTTTTCATGTGTGGAGATTCTCTAAAACAACAAGTTTGTGTGTGTGGCGCACAGTTAATACTTTCTCTTTTTTAAATAGTTTAAATTGATTGAGTGGTATACGGTGTGTTTTGGGTGTGAGTAAAATATAGTATAATAATTATCACAAATGAAAATGAAGAATGGATTGGGGTTTTGAAAGGTCAGTGTGTCAGAAAATTGATTCGAAACTTTTACAAATTGGAAAGGATGGACTGCGTTTGATTGCCTTCCTTGGCATTGTTTTGAGCAATTGAAGAAGCTCCGAAAATGATTTGCGATCAGCGGGATTGAAAGACCAACTGTACATAAATAGGACCTGCAAAAAAAATTGGGGAAAATTAATGTTTTGAAAATGATTTTAGCGGTTCAAAAGTTAATCCTAATCCCATAAAACCGTATACCCAATCGATTGATCTCGTCAAGACGCATCATTTGATTATGTTTTGGCTTAGGTTTAATCAATTCTAATTTAGTTTTGAACCATTAAACCAAAATGTGGATTAAAAACCGTTTAAAACCCTTTAATTGTTGACCAAACCAAAATGTGGTTTAAACCGTTTAAAACCCTTTAATTGTTGACCAAATCAAAATGTGGTTTAAACCGTTTAAAACCCTTTAATTGTTGACCAAACCAAAATGTGGTTTAAACCGTTTAAAACCCTTTAATTGTTGACCAAACCAAAATGTAGTTTAAACCGTTTAAAACCCTTTAATTGTTGACCAAACCAAAATGTGGTTTAAACCGTTTAAAACCCTTTAATTGTCGACCAAACCATAACCAAATTATACACCATTCAATGCGTCTTGACCAGCTCTATCCAATTTTGGGTATATTTGGTATGTGAATGTGTGGGACAAACCCATCTTAAACCACTATAAATATTTAATAATCATTTACTTTTGCTTCATGGCACGTTTGGAGGTCGGTCAGTGGTGCTTTCATTCCCATTCCAACTTGCCAAAGAATCGAATCGGAGGGTAATGAAGCGAATGGGAAGGAGTTAGTCAACAATTCATACCAAATTGTTCTAAAAAATAAAAAAAAAAATTAATTAATAATTCACATTAAAATCGGGGTAAAGGATAATTGAATACCGCCTATTGAGTAACCTGCTTCGGTTTTTGGCCCTTATCTCAACGAGGCAATTGCCAATCTTGGAAGGCGATATACCATTTGAAAAGTCTAAATTGTCCTCTACAAAGTGACCATTTTAAATTTTATAAATCCAGGCTTTTAGAAAAGTTACATGTCTTAGAATGGAATAAATCAAATTTGTTTGTTGGAGGAAAAGCCGCTTATTTTACAAATTATTTTAACATTTCAAAAACAATTAAAATTGGCCATTTTTTAGAGGACATTTAGTGCTTTCAAATGGCAAATCGCCTTCCTGAATTCGGTTGCTACCTTCTTGAGATATGGCAAAAAATGGGCCCAGGACTCATTTAAAGCTTGGTGCTTGGCGGTGTTCAATTTATCCTTTATCAAAACATAAAATGAAAAACAAACCCAAATGCATAAATATCCGTTGCTTCCGTAAATGTGAGTGAATCAAAATTAATGGACAATTGCCGCAACAACTCCGGAGCAATATATCGTAACCAATGGGATGGCACGAGAAAGGAATGATTCCTTTAATTTTTGTAATTTTAATTTAATTTGTAAATTGAAATAGAAACCTTTTTGGATATGAAAGCCGTCGCATGTTGAAAATGCCAAAATCAGTAATTTTTATTGCATTCCGGTCACTGATAAAAATGTTCTTCGAGCGTAGATCTTTGTGCAGAATTCTTCGCGTGTGCAAATAGGAGAGATCCTGAAAATAAAATTTGCTTTTTAATCAGTGAAAAACCTAAAAAAAATTAATTTTTGTTTAATCAATAAACTTAAAAAGTGAAAAATTTCAAGTTTTGGTATGTAAAAATTAAAAACCTAACATTAAATTTAAGTGTTGTAGTAAAGTCTTTAAGCTTCGTTTTTCAAAAACCTTAAGTTTTGGTTCCATAAAATAAAACTTTAACTTTACAAAACCTTAATTTTTGGTTCAGCCAACACTTAAGTTTCAGGTCTGTAAAAATCTAAAGTTTGGTAAAACCCTAGATTTCAGTTCGTAAAAACCTCAAGTATCAAGTTCCGATTCCTTAAAACCTTTGATTTCAGCAACACAAAACTTTAAATTATAGTTTCGTAAATACCTTAAGTTCCGGTTCCGGAAATACCTTAAGTTTCAATTCCGGAAAAACAATTCTGTTTTTTGACAAGTAAAACATTTAACTTTTCTATGACGAAAAAAAACCTTGAGTTTTCTCATAAATCCAATAAGATTATTTAAATTTTTTTTTTAATTTATTAAAAAAATAAAACCTGGCAAATCTGCTTTGAATATTCCACAATTTGATTAAAATCCAGCGACTGCTTTTCGGAGTTGGACTCATGGAGGATTTTGTACAGCGAACGCCCCCGAATATATTCCATCACAATTCCCATTTTGATTTTGTCAATTGTGTAGAAGCCGCGGAAGAAGACCAAATTTTCGTGCCTTACATTTTGGAAGCAGGCCGTGTCCTGTTTGAATGCTTCTAGCCTTTTTTGTTCATCAATGTGGTACCTAAAAATTGGATTTTTAAACGAATTTCGGTAATAGTTTTTAGTTTTAATTTGGTTGGTATCCCATTTCTGAAAAAAATTGAATTTATTTATTTTTGCCTTAAAATGCAAATTTGAATTTTAAGGGTTTTTAAGGTCAGAGAATCCGAATTTGACATTCATTTTGAATTAGGATTATTTCAAATGTTACAATAACCGATTTAAAAAAATTATTTCGATGATAGAATGGGATTACGAACAAAGAGAAATAAAAATTTCAGAAAGTTTAAACCGGTTTTTGAACCATTTCAGAAAATTTTAAACCGGTTTCTGATCTATGCAGTCAAGTCAATATTTTAAACCGGTTTTTTTTGAACCATGCAGACAAGTCAATTTTTTAAATCGGATTTTGAACCAGAATTTTAAACCGGTTTTTGAACAATTTCTGATAATTTTTAAACCGTTTTGGTTTTGAACCAGTTCAGAAAATTTTAAACCGGTTTTTGAACCGTTCCAGAAAATTTGAAACTAGCTAACTATTTGGAGTGGTCCGAATTCAAAATGAATATCAAATTCTATTTCCCTGACCTCGAAAAACCCTAAAACTTGCACTTTAATGGAAAATTAAATTCATTTTTTTCCTAAAAAATGGCCAGGGATACCCAACTAAACTATTTAAAATTTTCTTAAAAATTTTAAAATTTACATGTCAAAGAATTTGATGACCGCCGGTTCATAATAATAGGCCTCATAGACTTCTCCAAATCGGCCTCGACCAATTGCCGAAAGTACTTTCATCTCATCATTTGGGATTGTGTCATCTTTCCAGGCGGCCACGCCACGGATTGTGAACATATTCCAAGATTTTCGGTCGAATTTCTCCTTGTTTTGTGGTTGCAATTGGTCATCATGGTTGTTGTTGGTGGTATCGTTGGTTGCAAAAATGTTGCTCAGAGACCGGGAATTGCCAATTTCGGGTGCCCAATTTTCCTAAATTTTAAATGGAATGAATAGTAATGAAAATGCCAAAATAATTATAGTGGTTTACGATGGGTTTGTCTTACATATTCACAAACCAAATATACCCAAAATTGGATAGAGCTGGTCAAAACGCATTGAATGGTATATAATTTGGTTATGGTTTGGTCAACAATTAAAGGGTTTTAAACGGTTTAAACCAGATTTTGGTTTGGTCAACAATTAAAGGGTTTTAAACGTTAAACCACATTTTGGTTTGGTCAACAATTAAAGGGTTTTAAACGGTTTAAACCAATTTTGGTTTGGTCAACAATTAAAGGGTTTTAAACGGTTTAAACCACATTTTGGTTTGGTCAACAATTAAAGGGTTTTAAACGGTTTAAACCACATTTTGGTTTGGTCAACAATTAATGGATTTTAAACGGCTTAAACCACATTTTGGTTTAATGGTTCAAAATTAAGTTAGATTGGTTAAACCCAACAAAACATAATTAAATTATGCATCTTGACGAAATCTATCGATTGGGTATATTGTTTAGAGGTCTAGGATTAAACACTAAACCGTATAGATTGGGTATAAGATTTAGGGGTCTAGGATAAACCATTAAACTGCTGTAATCTTTTCGGCATTTTTAAATATTTCTAATTTTAGGGCAAACCTGTGTTTTGGAAATGACCATTTGTGTCACAATCTCCTTTAAATGTTTCTGTGTTAGCCCACAATTGTCTTGCATCCTTGCATTCTTTTTACACTCGATATGTACGGAAATTCTGAACCAGTTTAGATATAAAAAATGTATTTTTAAGGCAACAAACTTGCAACTTTTACACTTTTCATATTGAAGTAGGAAGCCGAGTGTATTCAAACAAACAGCACATTTCCTTTTGCTTGGATTCTTGCACCGCTTTGTGACCCAGGCATGGGGGATTTGATGTGATCGAACTCTACCACCGTGCATTCATACGGATATGCGCTATTTGGCTACCTTCTGCAAATCTTATTGAATAAATTATTGATTAGTTTATGTTTTTGTGTTGTAAAAATGTATAATGATTTCGTAGGTTGTGGTCTGTGGGTATCATAAACTTAAATATTAAAAAAAGGAGCCGGATCCCAGATTGGATTTTACCAGTTTCAACTTCAACTGATATTTTATGTAATTTTTGAGAATGCGAAATCCGTAAAAAATTAAAATTTAGACTAGTTTTCCTATCTTGAATCTGGTTTTTTTTGATGTTTGAAACTCGGCAGTTTTTTTTTGAATTTTCGAAAATCCGGCTTTTGCCTTTATTTGAATTTAGCTAATTTTTGACGGGTTCATATTCAGTCCGCGGAATTAGAAAAATTATGATTAAACCGGTCTCTATTCTCTAATAAAAGGTGTTACATTATTAGGAATCGTGAATCGGCGATACAGAGAATCAAGAATGAAGAATCTCGGTTTCGGATTTCGGTTCTCGTCTCGGCTCTCGGCTCGATGCCGGCGCCGCGCCGCCCCACGGGCACAGACAATTTGACCCAAACAAAAATGTAATGCCAAAAATAAAAAAAATACAAGTGCGTAAATTCAAAAATTAACGAATTCTTCTTTTTGTTTTGCAAAATCTACTCAATAAATTGAACCTTTTTAAGCACAAAAACAAGCAAAAACCTTGCTTGTGCATGCATTTGAATTTGAACGATTAATTGGTTCTAATTCCAGATTTCAAATTTCCTTAAAAATTAAGATGGGTATCGTTGAAAAAATCCAAGAAATTGAACGCGAAATAGGCCGAACGCAGAAAAACAAAGCAACCGGTTTAGTTTTTGCCCCATATTCATGTTTTAGCGATAAATTTTCAGAATATCATTTGGGTGTTCTGAAAGCGAAGTTGGCCAAATACCGGCAAGAATTGCTGGAACCATCGCAGAAAGGCGGAGGCGGAAAAGGCGAAGGCTTCGATGTGATGAAAAGCGGAGATGCGCGAGGTTGGAATTTAAGGGAAAATTTTTTGCAGACAAAACAGATTTTATGACTTCTAATAAATCAGAAAACGGTTTTAAACCCTACAAACCTTATATAAATTTGTAGATCTAATCGAGGTGCATCGAATGATAAATAAAACAGGTTTTGGCCCAACATTAAAGTGGTTTAAAACCAAATTCGGAAATATGGTTTGACAGGTTTAACACCCTTAATTTTGGGTCAAAACCTTGCATTTTATATACCATTCGATGCATCTCGATGAGATCTACTAATTCGTATAAGATTTGTAGGGTCGAAAACCGGTCTCCGATTTATTAGAAGTCAAAATCTGTTTTGTCTGCAAAAATAGTAACCAAATTTAAGCACATTTTCCATTAAAAAAATATATTTTAGTGGCACTTGTTGGATTCCCATCTGTTGGTAAATCAACTTTCTTATCAACTGTGACCACTACCGGTAAATTTCGATGAATTTTAATTAAAATTATTCGCATTTTTTCAGAAAGTGTTGCCGCTTCATAGTAATTTCATTTGGCCCATTTAATATTTTTAATTGATTTTTAAGTGAATTTACAACTTTGACCTGTATTCCGGGTGTCATTGAATACGGCGGAGCGAATATACAATTATTGGATTTGCCAGGTTCATTTAATTAATGAATAATTTTTAAAATGCCTAAAAGATTAAACCGGTTTAGAAGATTTTCCCAAACCTATAAACCTTATAACAATCGATGATCTTGTCAAGATGCATCACTATCACTTGATTATGTTTTGGTTTAGGGTTTAACCAACTCTAACCTAGTTTTGAACCATTAAATCAAAATGTGGTTTAAACCGTTTAAAACCCTTTAATTGTTGACCAAACCATAACCAAATTATCAATGCGTCTTGACCAGCTCTATCCAATTTTGGGTATATTTGGTTTGTGAATGTATGGAACAAACCCTCCTTAAACCGGTTTAATTATTTTGGAAAATTAAATACTATCTATTTAATTTATAATTTTTAATATCATAAAATTCTTTTTTTTCTAGGTATCATTGAAGGCGCATCCCAAGGAAAAGGTTAACAAAATATAAATTAATTAATCTTAATAAATAATTTGACTTAAAATAGGTCGAGGAAGGCAAGTTATTGCGGTGGCCAAGACAGCGGATTTAATTTTGATGATGCTCGATGCGACAAAGGGTGACATTCAGGTAAAATTTAAAATAATAATTTCGCGAAAAGATTAAACCGGTTTAATGGTTTGTCCCACATATTCACCAACCAAATATACCCAAAATTGGATAGAGCTGGTTAAGGACGCATTGAATGGTATATAATTTGGTTATGGTTTGGTCAACAATTAAAGGGTTTTAAACGGTTTAAACCACATTTTGATTTGGTCAACAATTAAAGGGTTTTAAACGGTTTAAACCACATTTTGGTTTGGTCAACAATAAAGGGTTTTAAATGGTTTAAACCACATTTTGGTTTAATGGTTCAAAACTAAGTTAGAATTGGCTAAACCAAAGCCAAAATATAATCAAATGATGCGTCTTGACTGAGATCTATCGATTTAGTATACGGTTTGTGGGTTTAGGATAAACCATTAAACCGGTTTAATCTTTTCGCCATCTTTCCAATAAATTAATTCAAAATTAATTTTAGAAAAAACTTTTGGAAAAAGAGCTGGAAGAAGTGGGCATTCGCCTGAACAAAAAGCGTCCGAATATTTATTTCAAAAAGAAGCCCGGCGGTGGCATAAAATTCACGCACACCGTAGCCCTCACTCATTGTGATGAGAAAATGATTTCCAACATTTTGCATGAGTACAAAATTTTCAACGCTGACATCATTTTTCGGGAGAATAGCACGTTGGAGATTTTTAAATAATTTTTTAATAATTTAAAATTTTAAAGTGTTGATGAATTGATCGACGTGATTCAAGGCAATCGAGTCTATATTCCATGTGAGTTTTTTTTTAAATTAAATTATATTTCGGCTAGAATTCTACTAGAGGATTTATAAAAATGAATAAAAAATACCTTCCAAGCCCAAAAGAAAATAATTTCCCTTCAAGGGATTCGAATAGTCACATAGGCAAAAAAATTTTGGGAGGGGGCCAAAATTTTTGGGAGGAGGCAATTTTGACCAAATGGCCTCGCAGAGACAAATTTTTCCCTCAAACGGGTCCCCCCATTACTTTTTTTTTTCCTATTTTTCGGAGGGGGGCATATCCCCCTAGTTGGGGGGTGGGGTGGGGGGCTCTGGATTCGAACTCGGGACCAATTTGAAAAATGAAGGGGGTAGTGGGGAATGGGTACCCTCTAATTGTTCGTTTGGTATCTTCTCCTTTTTTGATAAAAAAATGAATTTATTTATTTTTGCCTAAAGTGCATATTTATGGGGTCTTGAGGCCAGGGAATAGGAATTTGGAATTCTTTTCGAGATATGATCTTTCAGAATGGTTCAAAAACCAATAAAAAACAGGTATGGTTCAAAAACCGGTTTTAATAAAACAAATTTATTTAGACGATAAAATGGGATTTTGAACAAAGAGAAATAGAATTTAATGAAATTTTAAACCGATTTTTGAATCAGTGATTCGAATTCAAAATGAATGTCAAATTCGAATTCTCTGACCTAGAAAACCTCTTAAAATATAAATTTTAAGGCAGAAATAAGTAACTTCAATTTTTTCTCCAAATGCCAGGGACCTTTAGGTCGAAAAATTTTAAATTTTTTTGCAATTAAAATAAATAATTTAATATTATTGAATATAGGTCTATATGTGTACAACAAAATTGATCAAATCAATTTGGAAGAGATGGACCGGCTGGCCAGAATGTCACCGCACAATGTGGTCATCAGCTGTGAATTGAACCTAAATTTGGATTGTATGCTTCAACGAATTTGGGAATATTTGGCGCTGAAACGAGTTTATACGAAAAAGCCGGGAAATCCACCAGATTTAGGTTCAATTTTGATTAATTTGCCGAAAAAATTCTATAATGGTTTATCCAAAACCCCCAAACCGTATACCCAATCGATATATCTCGATCAAGACGCAACATTTGATTATGTTTGGCTTTGGGTTTAACCATTCCAAACTTAGTTTTGAACCATTAAACCAAAATATAGTTTAAACCGTTTAAAACCCTTTAATTGTTGACCAAACCAAAAAGTGGTTTAAACCGTTTAAAACCCTTTAATTGTTGACCAAACCATAACCAAATTATATACCATTCAATGCGTTTTGACTGACCAGCTCTATCCAATTTTGAGTATATTTGGTTTGTGAATGTGTGGGACAAACCCATCTTAAACCGGTTTAATTATTTTTGCCTTATTTATTCGGCAAATTAAATTATTAATTAAAAGGTCCAAGTGATGGAATAATTTTGCGCTCTTCGGCCACCGTTGAGCATGCTTGCCATGCCTTGCATCGCACATTGGCCCAAGCATTTCGCTATGCAATTGTTTGGGGAACGAGTACAAAATTTTCACCCCAACGAGTTGGAATAACCCATAAAGTTTTATTTTTATTTAATTTAATTAATTAAATTAATATTTTATTTTTTTTATTAGTTGGCCCATGAAGATGTCATTCAAATTGTGAAGAAGAATTGAAATGGAATTGACGAGATTAATTATTTTTAATTTGTTTATTGTTTACAAGATAAAATTAAATTTATTTTTTTTTTATATAATCGAACAAAAAATATTGTAAAAAGACAATATTTATATTTTCTCACATAATAAATAATCATTTGGCAATTCTTCGGAATTGTAGTACCGAAAAAAAAATTAAAATTTAAAAATTTTATCTGACAAAATAATAAAAAATTTCAAAAAATTTTCTGAAAAAATTTCAAAAATTTCGTAATAAGATTCAAAAAATTTTTTTAAAAATTCAGAAAATTTTTTCAGGAAAAATAATACAAAATTTCAACAATAGTTTTCTGAATGATTAAAATTTCAAAAATTTTTCTGAAAATTTATAAAATATAAAAATTTTTTTCTTTAAAAATTTCATAAAATTTCTGAAAAAAAAATAATAAAAAATTTCAAAAATTCTTTGAAAAAAAATTTTAAATATTGTTTTCTGAAAAATGATAAAAATTTCAAAAATTCTTTTCTGGAAAAATAACAAAAATATATTTTTCTTAAAAAATAAAAATTTCAAAAATTGTTCTTTTTTGAAAAATTATAAAATTTTTCATAAAAAGTAAAAATTTCAAATTTTTCTTGGGGTTTTCAAGAGACAAAAAATAGTCACTTTTTGGTTTTGATATTATAATTCCGAATCGATTTGCCAATCAATCAATCATTCAATCAATAATTAACATTTAAAATTAAGTAAAGGATGTTCTTCCCAATTCGAAGAAGCAATCATAAATTTTTGTTTGCAAAAAACCAACAACATTGCAGCAGCAGAACATCCATATGGAGCCGAATCCGCGTGAATTATTGGCGTCGATTTGAGCGATGGCAGGAAATTATAAAGCACAATGACGAATTCACTGAATGGAATCGGAGACGAACGAATTATATTCGACTTAGTGATGAGGTATGAGTGAAGAAAATTAAACAATAATAAATTTTACTTTATTCGAATTATTCAGCTCTACTTGACACCGGAGAATTCGGATGAAGGTTTTTTTTTATTTATTTGATGCAAAAAAATTACAAAATATTGGCATGAAAATGCAATAAATAATGGTGAAAAATTCCCAAAATATTGACCAAAAAAATTATTAAAATTTTTTTGACGCAAAATTGAATCATGCAATAAAATTTAAGCTAAAAATGGTACTAAAATGGAAAATTTTTTTTCGCTATATATGATTGGGGAAAATTTTTTGACCAATATGGTCTAATTGAAAAAATTTTGAAGAAAAATTGGTAATAATACGGTTTGGAAAAAAATAAATTTAAATGCATGTTTTTGGGGTTTTCTTATTTTCACCTTAAAATGCAACGTTTATGTGTTTTACAGGTCGATGGCTCCGATTATCATTATCGCATTATCATTATCTTTAAATTCTGAACACTCCAAGTGGTTCAAAAATCGGTCTAAAATTTTTTTATTACTGTCCAAGAATTTAAGAACATTTACTGTGTTAAAAAGAGCGTTTCCAATCCATACTATCCATTCCAGACCATTTCGGAGCCATTATAATCATCCCGAAATAGTTAAATCACTAAAAATCCGGACCCCATTTATGAGTTAATTTAGTGTCTAATTAAATTAAAATTTTCAGTAAAAGTCAAGAAGCCATTCCAAGAGCAAGATCGATGGAACAGAGGAAATATACCAATAGCAATTGCAAAGCAATTGAAGTCATTGGTTGGTATTTTGCTGGAAATTTTAAATTAATTAATTATTTATTAAAGCGTTACGTGGACCATTCATTCGATAATATTCGACGCGTTAAAGAATATGAGAAATTTCAAGCACTTCAATATGATCAAAGGTGAGAGAGATTATTTTGTGATTTTAATTTTATCTAATAAATAAATATTATGACTAGTGATAATATAAAAAAAAAGTAGACCTCGAAAAAACGGTGTCAAAATTATCCCTAAAAATGCAAAACAAAAATTGAATTTTAACATTTTTATTAAAGCTAAATGATGTAATATTATTACTAGCTAGAGATCAGATTAAGATCACAAAGTACCCTTGTTTTTTTAGTTAAATTTGCCAAAGATGGGTTTCGGAAACACAAAATTTGTTATTTTTGTTTTTTATGGCAAGAAATTTTCCTTCAAAAAGCGACAAAAATTGATAAATTTAAATCAAAAATATGAAATAAATGCTAAAAAATTATTTTTGTGCATTTCTCCTCAAATCTGATACATCCAAAAAATGGTTCAAAACCTGAAAACCCCCTCTCTAATCGTTACTTAAAATAAAATCCTTAATTTTCTATAGATTATCAAAATTGTCAAATGGTTTTTATTTTATTAATGAATTAACTTCCCTAATTGTTCTAAAATACAAAAATTTCAATCACAAAATTTTATTAAACATTTAAATAATAATAATTTTTTAAGATTTTTGCCCGAGCGTTTAATATTTCTTGGCCCAGATTTGGCCGCAGCCCATTTCATTGTGCACCGGCATGGCACCGTGAAATTTGTGAACGATCCAAAATGGCATAAACGTGAGGGAAGATTGAAAAAATACACATTGCCGGGCCGAAAGATCGATGGACTTTATATTGAGGTAATTTTAATTTTAGATTTTTTCAAAATTTAATCATTTTTTTAGGCCATTGATGCATCCAAAACGGATTTAATGTTTGAAGGTACACACAAAATTTTCTTATTTAATAAAATTAAATTTTTTTTAAAGGATTTGACAATTTGTACGATTTGGAATTTCTTCGAATGCTTAGCCTGAGGGAATGCTATTGGATTGATGATTGGGTGCTGAGCCGGATTGGCTCAATGTTTGCAGATTCACTGGAAATGCTCGATCTCAGCCATTGTCGTAAAATATCCGCAAAAGGTGGGTCCATTTTTTATGAAAATTATTAAAATATTTTGAAAAAATATAAATTTTTTGTATTTTCGAAAAAAAAAACAAATTATGATTTGCGAAAAACACAAATATTGATTTGCGAAAACACAAAAACACAATTTCTGATTTGGTAAAAACACATTTTCTGATAAAAACAAATTATTCTGATTTGCTTAAAACACATTTTCTGACTAAAACACAAATTCTGATTTGCTAAAAACACAAATTCTGATTTGCTAAAAACACAAATTCTGATTTGCTAAAAACACAATTTCTGATTTGCTAAAAACACAAATTCTGATTTGCTAAAAACACAAATTCTGATTTGCTAAAAACACAAATTCTGATTTGCTAAAAACACAAATTCTGATTTGCTAAAAACACAAATTCTGATTTGCTAAAAACACAAATTCTGATTTGCTCACAATTTCTGTTTGCTAAAAACACAAATTCTGATTTGCTAAAAACACAAATTCTGATTTGCTAAAACACAATTTCTGATTTGCTAAAAACACAAATTCTGATTTGCTAAAACACAATTTCTGAATTGCTAAAAACTCAAATTCTGATTTGCTAAAAACACAATTTCTGAATTGCTAAAAACTCAAATTCTGATTTGCTAAAACACAATTTCTGAATTGCTAAAAACTCAAATTCTATCCTTCTGAAATTCCGGGACTAAATCCTTCTGGAATCCCGGGACTAAATCCTTCTGGAATCCCGGGACTAAATCCTTCTGGAATCCCGGGACTAAATCCTTTTGGAATCCCGGGACTCAAAAACACAAATTATTCTGATTTATGGAACTCAACAATATCAAATAAATAATTTATTATTTTAATTTAAAAAATTATATGGGAATTCATTATCAAAAATTATTCAGTTTATTTAAATCACACTTTTTAGGCTTTCTCGGACTTCGGAATCTTCACAAATTACGATTTTTACGTCTGGATGGCTTGGAAAAAGTTGAGGGCATCGCAAAGAGTGCATTGATGTTGGAGGATGCCATCCCAAATTTGATGATAACTGGACTGGGTCTGTTTGTTTGGGGAAAACCCTACAAATTGAGGAATATTTGAACACATTTTTTTGTGCAGATTATGATCATGCATTGGCAAAATTCAATGAGGAAGAGGAATTGCTCAAGAATGATCGAGTGGTCTTGGATGCAAAAGGTAGGTTGTGGCCAGAAATGTTTAATATGGATGGGCCCATAGTTAGGGGAATTCCTACACTGAAAGCTAAAATCTAATCAAAAGCTTCTCGATTACGAAAACGGCTGAGGATAATTGGCATTTTTATAGTAAAAATAGTGAATCCCGGATTTTGGAAATTTTGGCCGATTGGCAAAGGAAATATTCTTTGTTAGGCTAAACTTATTAGGGATCGAAAGTTCTATTCCCTTCCACTCCACTACATATAATTTTTTGGTTGAAAAACGCGATTTTTATTCTTTTTAAGGCATTTTCTAAAAGAATTTATTAAAAATGGTTTAAAAAGTTCAAAAAAATTAATTTAAAAAGTCAAAAAATTCAATTTTTCCCTATTTTTGTATCTGCCTTAAATTATCTACTTATCCGGGCCTTAAAATTATAAATCCAATTTAATTTCCTCTTCCTTCATAGGCAATGCCTTTGTCGAAGATGACAATGGCCGTCTATTTTTTGTTGGTGGTGATTCAGTCAATGAGAGGCCAGCAGTTTGCGATGCGGATAAACCGCTGATGACATCGTTGATTCGAAGGGAATTGCCCAAAATGGATCCAGATGAATTCGAGCAAGTGGACGAATTGGCCAAAGGTAAAAAATTGGAACGGGAGAATGTATGAATTTAATGGCTGAATTTTATAGGAAAGCTACGCCATTTTTTGCTCGGCTCACCCAGTGGATATTCGTGGACGGAACAGGTGGGGGTGAATAGAAATTCTAGGCCTTTTTGGCCT
>JAQSEB010000224.1:0-70717 GCA_030063045.1 Pratylenchus scribneri
AAATCGTTGACACTCGATATCAATTCCAAAAGCAATTTTTATATTTTTACTAGGCCCAAAAACATTTTTACCCTTTGATTTTTTATTTAAATTTAGCGATAAAAAGTATCATTTAAAATGAAACTAGGAGGACGCGGAAAAGGATTGGGCAAAGGCAAAGATGGAGCCAAAAGGCACAGAAAAGTGTTACGGGATAACATCCAGGGAATAACGAAGCCGGCAATCCGGCGATTGGCCCGACGCGGCGGAGTCAAACGAATTTCCGCGTTGATTTATGATGAAATTCGGGCAGCATTGAGGTGCGTTTATCTTTTACGATATATTTTTGGTGATCACTTTTGATAAACAATTGAGAGTGATGAAATGATAAAAATTAATTAAATTAAAATGTTTTGATAGTAATAGAATTTATTTTTATTGTTTATTGGAGAGGTTTCCCAGACCGGTCTCTTGAGGTAACGGGCAAAAATCTTTAAATCTACATACTAGAAACTACAATATAAATTTATCAAGTTCCTGATTTTGATCTCACATTCACATTGCACAACCCCGGCTAATTTAATTACTTATTAGTTGATGCTACTTGTTAAGTTTGGGTCCGCTTTTTTGGTTAGAAGGGAAAATGTGAAGGCTGAAGAGGCTTTCCTTTGGGTAATTAAGATTAGGGATAAGTGAGGATGCTAAGTAAGTATCCTTCTTAATTCCTAACCCTGAAAAGAATGAGTCAAACTCTAATCCTAATCCACCCATAGGGGGAACTTTCAGTTTTCCCTTTTCAACAAAAAAAGTGCTCCTAAACTTAACAGTATCGAATACGATGAGAGTTTAAATGCTATTAAAAATTAGGAATATTTCAAATTTCAATTATTTTTGGGTTCTGATGCAGATCAATTTGTGTGAATTGATAAATATAAATGAAAGTAAAATAGGATTGATGCAAATTTCCAATCCTCGATATCTTTAATTAATATTATTCCGTAATGATCCAGATTTTTCTTGGAGAATGTGCTCCGCGATGCTTGCACTTATTGTGAACATGCTCGACGCAAAACTGTAGTGGCAATGGATATTATTTATGCGCTCAAACGGCAAGGACGAACAATTTACGGGTTTGGCGGATGATTTTGGCATTTTCTCAATTTGATCTCAACAAAATTTATTATTTTTGTTATTATTTTTATTTATTCTTAATCTCACAATTTGCATTTAAAAACAAACCTCAATTCATTATCTCAAAAAAAAAACACAAAAAATTGGAAAAATCTCCAAAAAATTTTATATTTTTACATTTTATTTGCTTATTAGAAATTCATATAATTTGTTTTTTTATTTGTATTGTAAAAATATTCTACTTATGCTGTATAAAATGGATGTACATAATTTTTGTGGCTTAAAAAGGAATTATTAATTAAAATTTAACACTTTATTGAAAATATTATTTTTCTACCAATGAAAATAGCCACGGACCACCATCACACAAGTCCCAACTATGTAATGTAATCCCTCAATCCCGGAATTATAAGTAATAGATGGATTTATGAAAGAACAAATGGAAATTATAATTAGAAGCTGGGGGAATTATTAAAATCAGAACAGGCAGAAAATGAAAACCCGGTTGAAATTTTCTCTTTTATTTGTATTTTTTGAAATTATTTAAAATTCATAGCTAAAAAACGGCTGAACATCTAGCTTTGATTTTTCTTTTATTTTTTATAATAAATCTATTGATATTTTATTAGAAAATTTCAGAATAAAAACTCAGGCGGATTTTGAAAAATTGATTTTTGAAATTTTCCCTTTATGGGTATTTTTGAAGAATTTTTAAAAATTCATAGCTAAAAAACGGCTGAACATCTAGCTTTGATTTTTCTTTTATTTTTTATAATAAATCTATTGATATTTTATTAGAAAATTTCAGTATAAAAACTCAGGCGGATTTTGAAAAATTGATTTTTGAAATTTTCCCTTTATGGGTATTTTTGAAGAATTTTTAAAAATTCATAGCTAAAAAACGGCTGAACATCTAGCTTTGATTTTTCTTTTATTTTTTATAATAAATCTATTGATATTTTATTAGAAAATTTCAGAATAAAAACTCAGGCGGATTTTGAAAAATTGATTTTTGAAATTTTCCCTTTATGGGTATTTTTGAAGAATTTTTAAAAATTCATAGCTAAAAAACGGCTGAACATCTAGCTTTGATTTTTCTTTTATTTTTTATAATAAATCTATTGATATTTTATTAGAAAATTTCAGAATAAAAACTCAGGCGGATTTTGAAAAATTGATTTTTGAAATTTTCCCTTTATGGGTATTTTTGAAGAATTTTTAAAAATTCATAGCTAAAAAACGGCTGAACATCTAGCTTTGATTTTTCTTTTATTTTTTATTATAAATCTATTGATATTTTATTAGAAAATTTCAGAATAAAAACTCAGGCGGATTTTGAAAAATTGATTTTTGAAATTTTCCCTTTATGGGTATTTTTGAAGAATTTTTAAAAATTCATAGCTAAAAAACGGCTGAACATCTAGCTTTGATTTTTCTTTTATTTTTTATAATAAATCTATTGATATTTTATTAGAAAATTTCAGAATAAAAACTCAGGCGGATTTTGAAAAATTGATTTTTGAAATTTTCCCTTTATGGGTATTTTTGAAGAATTTTTAAAAATTCATAGCTAAAAAACGGCTGAACATCTAGCTTTGATTTTTCTTTTATTTTTTATTATAAATCTATTGATATTTTATTAGAAAATTTCAGAATAAAAACTCAGGCGGATTTTGAAAAATTGATTTTTGAAATTTTCCCTTTATGGGTATTTTTGAAGAATTTTTAAAAATTCATAGCTAAAAAACGGCTGAACATCTAGCTTTGATTTTTCTTTTATTTTTTATAATAAATCTATTGATATTTTATTAGAAAATTTCAGAATAAAAACTCAGGCGGATTTTGAAAAATTGATTTTTGAAATTTTCCCTTTATGGGTATTTTTGAAGAATTTTTAAAAATTCATAGCTAAAAAACGGCTGAACATCTAGCTTTGATTTTTCTTTTATTTTTTATTATAAATCTATTGATATTTTATTAGAAAATTTCAGAATAAAAACTCAGGCGGATTTTGAAAAATTGATTTTTGAAATTTTCCCTTTATGGGTATTTTTGAAGAATTTTTAAAAATTCATAGCTAAAAAACGGCTGAACATCTAGCTTTGATTTTTCTTTTATTTTTTATTATAAATCTATTGATATTTTATTAGAAAATTTCAGAATAAAAACTCAGGCGGATTTTGAAAAATTGATTTTTGAAATTTTCCCTTTATGGGTATTTTTGAAGAATTTTTAAAAATTCATAGCTAAAAAACGGCTGAACATCTAGCTTTGATTTTTCTTTTATTTTTTATTATAAATCTATTGATATTTTATTAGAAAATTTCAGAATAAAAACTCAGGCGGATTTTGAAAAATTGATTTTTGAAATTTTCCCTTTATGGGTATTTTTGAAGAATTTTTAAAAATTCATAGCTAAAAAACGGCTGAACATCTAGCTTTGATTTTTCTTTTATTTTTTATAATAAATCTATTGATATTTTATTAGAAAATTTCAGAATAAAAACTCAGGCGGATTTTGAAAAATTGATTTTTGAAATTTTCCCTTTATGGGTATTTTTGAAGAATTTTTAAAAATTCATAGCTAAAAAACGGCTGAACATCTAGCTTTGATTTTTCTTTTATTTTTTATTATAAATCTATTGATATTTTATTAGAAAATTTCAGAATAAAAACTCAGGCGGATTTTGAAAAATTGATTTTTGAAATTTTCCCTTTATGGGTATTTTTGAAGAATTTTTAAAAATTCATAGCTAAAAAACGGCTGAACATCTAGCTTTGATTTTTCTTTTATTTTTTATTATAAATCTATTGATATTTTATTAGAAAATTTCAGAATAAAAACTCAGGCGGATTTTGAAAAATTGATTTTTGAAATTTTCCCTTTATGGGTATTTTTGAAGAATTTTTAAAAATTCATAGCTAAAAAACGGCTGAACATCTAGCTTTGATTTTTCTTTTATTTTTTATTATAAATCTATTGATATTTTATTAGAAAATTTCAGAATAAAAACTCAGGCGGATTTTGAAAAATTGATTTTTGAAATTTTCCCTTTATGGGTATTTTTGAAGAATTTTTAAAAATTCATAGCTAAAAAACGGCTGAACATCTAGCTTTGATTTTTCTTTTATTTTTTATTATAAATCTATTGATATTTTATTAGAAAATTTCAGAATAAAAACTCAGGCGGATTTTGAAAAATTGATTTTTGAAATTTTCCCTTTATGGGTATTTTTGAAGAATTTTTAAAAATTCATAGCTAAAAAACGGCTGAACATCTAGCTTTGATTTTTCTTTTATTTTTTATTATAAATCTATTGATATTTTATTAGAAAATTTCAGAATAAAAACTCAGGCGGATTTTGAAAAATTGATTTTTGAAATTTTCCCTTTATGGGTATTTTTGAAGAATTTTTAAAAATTCATAGCTAAAAAACGGCTGAACATCTAGCTTTGATTTTTCTTTTATTTTTTATTATAAATCTATTGATATTTTATTAGAAAATTTCAGAATAAAAACTCAGGCGGATTTTGAAAAATTGATTTTTGAAATTTTCCCTTTATGGGTATTTTTGAAGAATTTTTAAAAATTCATAGCTAAAAAACGGCTGAACATCTAGCTTTGATTTTTCTTTTATTTTTTATAATAAATCTATTGATATTTTATTAGAAAATTTCAGAATAAAAACTCAGGCGGATTTTGAAAAATTGATTTTTGAAATTTTCCCTTTATGGGTATTTTTGAAGAATTTTTAAAAATTCATAGCTAAAAAACGGCTGAACATCTAGCTTTGATTTTTCTTTTATTTTTTATTATAAATCTATTGATATTTTATTAGAAAATTTCAGAATAAAAACTCAGGCGGATTTTGAAAAATTGATTTTTGAAATTTTCCCTTTATGGGTATTTTTGAAGAATTTTTAAAAATTCATAGCTAAAAAACGGCTGAACATCTAGCTTTGATTTTTCTTTTATTTTTTATAATAAATCTATTGATATTTTATTAGAAAATTTCAGAATAAAAACTCAGGCGGATTTTGAAAAATTGATTTTTGAAATTTTCCCTTTATGGGTATTTTTGAAGAATTTTTAAAAATTCATAGCTAAAAAACGGCTGAACATCTAGCTTTGATTTTTCTTTTATTTTTTATTATAAATCTATTGATATTTTATTAGAAAATTTCAGAATAAAAACTCAGGCGGATTTTGAAAAATTGATTTTTGAAATTTTCCCTTTATGGGTATTTTTGAAGAATTTTTAAAAATTCATAGCTAAAAAACGGCTGAACATCTAGCTTTGATTTTTCTTTTATTTTTTATTATAAATCTATTGATATTTTATTAGAAAATTTCAGAATAAAAACTCAGGCGGATTTTGAAAAATTGATTTTTGAAATTTTCCCTTTATGGGTATTTTTGAAGAATTTTTAAAAATTCATAGCTAAAAAACGGCTGAACATCTAGCTTTGATTTTTCTTTTATTTTTTATAATAAATCTATTGATATTTTATTAGAAAATTTCAGAATAAAAACTCAGGCGGATTTTGAAAAATTGATTTTTGAAATTTTCCCTTTATGGGTATTTTTGAAGAATTTTTAAAAATTCATAGCTAAAAAACGGCTGAACATCTAGCTTTGATTTTTCTTTTATTTTTTATAATAAATCTATTGATATTTTATTAGAAAATTTCAGAATAAAAACTCAGGCGGATTTTGAAAAATTGATTTTTGAAATTTTCCCTTTATGGGTATTTTTGAAGAATTTTTAAAAATTCATAGCTAAAAAACGGCTGAACATCTAGCTTTGATTTTTCTTTTATTTTTTATTATAAATCTATTGATATTTTATTAGAAAATTTCAGAATAAAAACTCAGGCGGATTTTGAAAAATTGATTTTTGAAATTTTCCCTTTATGGGTATTTTTGAAGAATTTTTAAAAATTCATAGCTAAAAAACGGCTGAACATCTAGCTTTGATTTTTCTTTTATTTTTTATTATAAATCTATTGATATTTTATTAGAAAATTTCAGAATAAAAACTCAGGCGGATTTTGAAAAATTGATTTTTGAAATTTTCCCTTTATGGGTATTTTTGAAGAATTTTTAAAAATTCATAGCTAAAAAACGGCTGAACATCTAGCTTTGATTTTTCTTTTATTTTTTATAATAAATCTATTGATATTTTATTAGAAAATTTCAGAATAAAAACTCAGGCGGATTTTGAAAAATTGATTTTTGAAATTTTCCCTTTATGGGTATTTTTGAAGAATTTTTAAAAATTCATAGCTAAAAAACGGCTGAACATCTAGCTTTGATTTTTCTTTTATTTTTTATAATAAATCTATTGATATTTTATTAGAAAATTTCAGAATAAAAACTCAGGCGGATTTTGAAAAATTGATTTTTGAAATTTTCCCTTTATGGGTATTTTTGAAGAATTTTTAAAAATTCATAGCTAAAAAACGGCTGAACATCTAGCTTTGATTTTTCTTTTATTTTTTATAATAAATCTATTGATATTTTATTAGAAAATTTCAGAATAAAAACTCAGGCGGATTTTGAAAAATTGATTTTTGAAATTTTCCCTTTATGGGTATTTTTGAAGAATTTTTAAAAATTCATAGCTAAAAAACGGCTGAACATCTAGCTTTGATTTTTCTTTTATTTTTTATTATAAATCTATTGATATTTTATTAGAAAATTTCAGAATAAAAACTCAGGCGGATTTTGAAAAATTGATTTTTGAAATTTTCCCTTTATGGGTATTTTTGAAGAATTTTTAAAAATTCATAGCTAAAAAACGGCTGAACATCTAGCTTTGATTTTTCTTTTATTTTTTATAATAAATCTATTGATATTTTATTAGAAAATTTCAGAATAAAAACTCAGGCGGATTTTGAAAAATTGATTTTTGAAATTTTCCCTTTATGGGTATTTTTGAAGAATTTTTAAAAATTCATAGCTAAAAAACGGCTGAACATCTAGCTTTGATTTTTCTTTTATTTTTTATTATAAATCTATTGATATTTTATTAGAAAATTTCAGAATAAAAACTCAGGCGGATTTTGAAAAATTGATTTTTGAAATTTTCCCTTTATGGGTATTTTTGAAGAATTTTTAAAAATTCATAGCTAAAAAACGGCTGAACATCTAGCTTTGATTTTTCTTTTATTTTTTATAATAAATCTATTGATATTTTATTAGAAAATTTCAGAATAAAAACTCAGGCGGATTTTGAAAAATTGATTTTTGAAATTTTCCCTTTATGGGTATTTTTGAAGAATTTTTAAAAATTCATAGCTAAAAAACGGCTGAACATCTAGCTTTGATTTTTCTTTTATTTTTTATAATAAATCTATTGATATTTTATTAGAAAATTTCAGAATAAAAACTCAGGCGGATTTTGAAAAATTGATTTTTGAAATTTTCCCTTTATGGGTATTTTTGAAGAATTTTTAAAAATTCATAGCTAAAAAACGGCTGAACATCTAGCTTTGATTTTTCTTTTATTTTTTATAATAAATCTATTGATATTTTATTAGAAAATTTCAGAATAAAAACTCAGGCGGATTTTGAAAAATTGATTTTTGAAATTTTCCCTTTATGGGTATTTTTGAAGAATTTTTAAAAATTCATAGCTAAAAAACGGCTGAACATCTAGCTTTGATTTTTCTTTTATTTTTTATTATAAATCTATTGATATTTTATTAGAAAATTTCAGAATAAAAACTCAGGCGGATTTTGAAAAATTGATTTTTGAAATTTTCCCTTTATGGGTATTTTTGAAGAATTTTTAAAAATTCATAGCTAAAAAACGGCTGAACATCTAGCTTTGATTTTTCTTTTATTTTTTATAATAAATCTATTGATATTTTATTAGAAAATTTCAGAATAAAAACTCAGGCGGATTTTGAAAAATTGATTTTTGAAATTTTCCCTTTATGGGTATTTTTGAAGAATTTTTAAAAATTCATAGCTAAAAAACGGCTGAACATCTAGCTTTGATTTTTCTTTTATTTTTTATTATAAATCTATTGATATTTTATTAGAAAATTTCAGAATAAAAACTCAGGCGGATTTTGAAAAATTGATTTTTGAAATTTTCCCTTTATGGGTATTTTTGAAGAATTTTTAAAAATTCATAGCTAAAAAACGGCTGAACATCTAGCTTTGATTTTTCTTTTATTTTTTATAATAAATCTATTGATATTTTATTAGAAAATTTCAGAATAAAAACTCAGGCGGATTTTGAAAAATTGATTTTTGAAATTTTCCCTTTATGGGTATTTTTGAAGAATTTTTAAAAATTCATAGCTAAAAAACGGCTGAACATCTAGCTTTGATTTTTCTTTTATTTTTTATAATAAATCTATTGATATTTTATTAGAAAATTTCAGAATAAAAACTCAGGCGGATTTTGAAAAATTGATTTTTGAAATTTTCCCTTTATGGGTATTTTTGAAGAATTTTTAAAAATTCATAGCTAAAAAACGGCTGAACATCTAGCTTTGATTTTTCTTTTATTTTTTATTATAAATCTATTGATATTTTATTAGAAAATTTCAGAATAAAAACTCAGGCGGATTTTGAAAAATTGATTTTTGAAATTTTCCCTTTATGGGTATTTTTGAAGAATTTTTAAAAATTCATAGCTAAAAAACGGCTGAACATCTAGCTTTGATTTTTCTTTTATTTTTTATAATAAATCTATTGATATTTTATTAGAAAATTTCAGAATAAAAACTCAGGCGGATTTTGAAAAATTGATTTTTGAAATTTTCCCTTTATGGGTATTTTTGAAGAATTTTTAAAAATTCATAGCTAAAAAACGGCTGAACATCTAGCTTTGATTTTTCTTTTATTTTTTATTATAAATCTATTGATATTTTATTAGAAAATTTCAGAATAAAAACTCAGGCGGATTTTGAAAAATTAATTTTTGAAATTTTCCCTTTATGGGTATTTTTGAAGAATTTTTAAAAATTCATAGCTAAAAAACGGCTGAACATCTAGCTTTGATTTTTCTTTTATTTTTTATAATAAATCTATTGATATTTTATTAGAAAATTTCAGAATAAAAACTCAGGCGGATTTTGAAAAATTGATTTTTGAAATTTTCCCTTTATGGGTATTTTTGAAGAATTTTTAAAAATTCATAGCTAAAAAACGGCTGAACATCTAGCTTTGATTTTTCTTTTATTTTTTATAATAAATCTATTGATATTTTATTAGAAAATTTCAGAATAAAAACTCAGGCGGATTTTGAAAAATTGATTTTTGAAATTTTCCCTTTATGGGTATTTTTGAAGAATTTTTAAAAATTCATAGCTAAAAAACGGCTGAACATCTAGCTTTGATTTTTCTTTTATTTTTTATAATAAATCTATTGATATTTTATTAGAAAATTTCAGAATAAAAACTCAGGCGGATTTTGAAAAATTGATTTTTGAAATTTTCCCTTTATGGGTATTTTTGAAGAATTTTTAAAAATTCATAGCTAAAAAACGGCTGAACATCTAGCTTTGATTTTTCTTTTATTTTTTATAATAAATCTATTGATATTTTATTAGAAAATTTCAGAATAAAAACTCAGGCGGATTTTGAAAAATTGATTTTTGAAATTTTCCCTTTATGGGTATTTTTGAAGAATTTTTAAAAATTCATAGCTAAAAAACGGCTGAACATCTAGCTTTGATTTTTCTTTTATTTTTTATTATAAATCTATTGATATTTTATTAGAAAATTTCAGAATAAAAACTCAGGCGGATTTTGAAAAATTGATTTTTGAAATTTTCCATTTTATGAGCATCTTTGAATGGAATCAATCATAATATATGAGAATGGCAATAATATTTTGAATTTTGGCTTTATTTAAAATTCAAAAAATTTTTTAATCCCTTTTCCGGTTTTTTTAACTTCATTTCTTTTAAAGTTGATAATTCTTTTTTTTCCGATTTATTAAATTTTATTTTTGACGATTTATTCGAGTAAAAGCATCAAAAACCAAATAAATGGATTGAACAAAAGCAGAGAAAGCCAACAATTAACAGCATAACAATCCGTTTTTTTTCAATTTTACCACTATATTGCATTAATGAAAATATATTTCATTAATCATTGCTATGCGTGAAAGATCTGGTACTTGTCGGTTATCCGGGTGTAGATTTTTTAGGGTCAACTAGAGAAAGGTAACGGTAACTCCCTCAGGTTTTTCGGTATCGGATTAGGATCATTAAGGGACAGGGCATCTCACTTATCCTTAATCCTAATCTTAATCACCCATAAAAGGACACTATTTCAAAATCATCAATCAACTCCCGGAGTACCAAAAAATTCCCAAGATCCCAATGATTGATGATAATTTATTCTATTCAACAACCATAAAATATTATTTCATGGAAAATAACAAATGAATATGGGTGGTCGGTCCAACATCAGAATGGCTAAAATCAATTTGAATTTTAAAAAAATTAAAAAAAATAGGAAGATGTAATGGAAAAAATCCCATTCAAAATTGATTGCATAAAAATTGACTCTTTCTTATAAATTAATCAATCAATCAATCAATCAATCAATCAATTGTTCGAACATTGTCCATTGTAAGGGCATCCTCCGGTGCAAACAACACTAACAACCGGCGGTTTAGGGCCCTCATTTACTGGCGGGGCCACTCCTTTGATGATCACGCCTAAGTCGGTGTTCACCTGTTCCGGGTCGATTCGAAACCAATTTGCGGTTTGCAACTGGGCTTTGTCGCCCGCAATGTAAGTGAAGTTCCGACTGGAGACAAATTGTTGCTGAAAAAAAATAATTTTTCAATTGTGAAAATCTAATTTATTTAGAAAATTCTAATTTTAAAATTTTATCCAAATTTATATGTGTTTTCTGTTGCGATTATAATTTTTTCTCATTTATGAATGAATAAATACTTATCTATTAAGGATTGTCCAAAGTCAGTTAAACGAACTGAAACCGAGAATTTTTGGCCCTAAAACTAAAAAAAAATTCAAAACCTGCCAAAACTGAAATCGAGGGTCAAAACCGAGTTTCGGTTTTGAAATTTCATTAAATAGAAATTTTTGGGTTAAATGGTTTAAATTTTTCTCTGGGCTCTCACTTTTACTTAAATTTCCACCGATTGGACCATTTTCATTCTGATCTTTTATTGGCGCGGCCATTTTTGGCTATTTTCCCTACGGAGTTATTTTATTTAAAATTTCTCTTTGTGGTTAGAAGATTCAGATTTAGAAATTGAAGGAAAAAATTTAATTTTTTTTGTTTGATTTTTTCCGATATTTTGTGAAAAATTTAAGATATTTTTTTTCAAAAAACCCGAAAAGCTTGATATAAAACCGACTCTGTCCAATTCTAATAAATAAAAGTACCTATCCATGTGCATTTTTAATATATTTCATCAATCTCAAAAACGTATAAAATTTTCTTACCGATGATGGTATTGCCATTTTGAATCGGACATAGCAAACTGGTTGGGTCTGATCACTGAGGATACGGTTGCTGAATGCCAATGTATAATTGGTGAATATTTCTGTTTGGCCATTGTTATTTGTTTGATTCCAGCTTGATTGGAACCACACCATTGGTTGAGCCGTTCCTTCAACAATCTGCTGATGGAGTGCACCAAATGAAAGTAGGACAATGGTGAATGCATAGGAAAAATATTTAATTGACATTTTTTAGCGAAATAATTTCTATTTATTCTCTAAAATATTGTAATAATTATTTTATTTATACAAAAAAAATATGTAATAAAACACTGATAGTAATGATCGCATGGATTTGGTGGACATTTTTTGAGAAATGAATTTGAATGAAATTTATTGGATTGAATAATTGGATTGATTGACCGATGAATTTGAATGGATTTGGCTGGACTTTTATAGGTCAAAATCCAGACAGTATTAATGATATATATACAGTTGAGTAAATTTTGATGTACTTTATGATGGAAAAATTGCGGAATTTATTTAATTTGGTCGAGAAAGGATTTTAACATTTTGGAAATTTCTAAAATACTGTCTCAATAGGGCATTTTTATCTAAATTTGTGTTACGGATGGTCGAGCAAATATCAACCATTAAAAATATTCCAATTATTCAGCAGACATTTCTAAAATGCCATCAAAAATGCAAAACTTTTCTCAAAGAATTAAACGAATTCCGCAATTTTTTCCTTCAAAAATTTATTAAAATTTACTCATCCATTTGTATTAAATTTAAATGTCGTAAATCCAAAATTCATTATATATTTAAGAAATTCAGATCCACACAAAAATTAATTTTTCAAAAATTGTTCAGGAAGATAAGTCTGATTTTTGGTTATTTTTTGAGTCCATTGATAATATAATTTATTAGAAATATTCTCAATAAATTCTTATGATATATTTTGAAATATTTGAATTAATTTTTCTATGAAAATTTTTAAGAAAATTGAATTTTTCCGGAATTTTTCAGACCAGCACAAAAATTTAGTTTTCAAAAAATTTTCAAGAAAAAAATATTTTTTGTTATTTTTTGAGTCCATTGTTAATTAATTAATATAATTTATAAAAAATATTTAATACATTCTTATGATATATTTTTAAAAATTTTGAATTAACTTTATTCTAGTAGTTTTTACGAAAATATGATGCTGAAAGATTAATTAATTTGTCTATTTGTTATTAAAAAATTATAATTTTTAATTATTTAAATTTTCTATAAATGGTAAAAATATTTTATGAAAATTTCTCCAGAATGATGATCAAATTTGCAAGGATACAGCCAAAATAATTTATGTTCCAATAAAAGATAGAATAAAAAGAAATATTGGAATTTTGGGCTGAATATTTTCCTCAATCAGCAAATTTAATCCATGGAAATGAAAAGAGCTACAATCAGTGAAAGTGCCTTCGGAAATAAAGGAACAAATCGAAAAATTAAGAATTGAATCAGAAACAAACATTTTATTAGCGATTTTTATAAGAAAATATTCGGCAAAATTGTCGGTTTAATGAAGGAAAGTGGAATTGAAAAATACCGATTATTACCAATATATTTTATTTTTCATTAAAAGATTGACATCGGAAAGAAATTATTGGTAGCAGAAGAAAAGAAATCCGCCGATGAGAATCCAAAAATAAAACAGATGAAGCAGAAGTTGAAAACGGATTAAAAAGAAGTTGTATAAAACCGTTAACTGATGAGAAATGTGGAATCACTTTTGAGAAATCATTCTTTTTGACTCGCACTTCATTTAAAATTCATTCTTTAAATTTTGATAAATTCTTTACGGGATAAAGTTGACTATTCTTTTTTTTAAATTATTTATTAAATTTTATTTTATTAACAATTTATTCAACTAACAAGGAAAGTATCAAAAATCGAAATAAATTGTTTGGATTGGAGCAAAGAGCAATTTTCCTAACCAGGGATGGGTTCGATGGCCCAAAATAAAAAATCGAAATCGAAAATCGAAAAATTTCGGAGGGTCAAAAAATTTTTCGAAATCGAAAAACGAAATTTCGATGCCAAAAATGACCGAAAATCGACATCGAAACGAAAAATCGAAACATCGAACCTATCCCTGTACCTAACCTTTCGATTAAGAAAAATTTGAATATTAGTTTCAACAATAAAAATTTGCAAATTTTTTAATTTAACTCTAACGAGATATATAAATTTAACGATAATTAATTCCTTTTCTTTGTTTGAATAGTTGTTGGTTTTGATTGATTCCAGCGGGATCCATCATATACACAATAAAATCAGTCGGACAAAAGCTAACAAAATCCGCCATTCTCCATTTATCCATTCAAATGAACCACTTTAATACGTCAATGCCTCAATTTTGAGACATGTTTAACTTCATTAAAATTCATCCTCGCCCATTTTAAAATTATTTTAAATAATCCATCAGCTGAACAAATAGCCAAAAATTTAATTAAAATTCGACCAAAAAATTTATTTTGGGCCATATAAATTGCCCAATTTACCACTTTCATTATTAGACCATTTTCAAACATAAATTCGATCAAAAATGAGAAAATTGCTTCCAATTTACGCAATCCTCCTATCCATTTTCATTTTAATTGAAGCCATTGATGCTGGAGGCGAAAATGAGGGCCACGAGAAATCAAAACATCATAAACTTGGACATGGAATACATCTTCCCAATGTGGGACATGGACATGGACATGGCCATAAGGCAAAATCAGCTGAAAGTGATGGAAAGGCATCGAATACTCATCATGGAAAGAAAGACAAGAGAACTGGAGGAGGAAGAAAAGAAAGTGGACGAGGAAAACCGAAAGCGAAATCGGCTGAACAATAATTTGTGGATATTGGAATTATGCACAAAAATCCAAAATGAACAATTGAAACAGACTGGAAGTATATTTAAAAATTAAAAAAAATTCCAATTGTTCTTTGAAAGTGTGTAGTAATTTAACCAAAAAAAAAGACTGAAATTTACCCAAAATCTTTTGTTTTGAAAAATAATATTTTTTTGAGGCCATAGCCAGCAGAATGCTTTTTTAAGATTCCCATCCTAGCCTTAAAATCTATCTTGACCCTAAACCTAACACCAAGTCCTAACATACTTAGTTATGGCCAAGTTATATGGCCTCAAAAATAAATTATTCATGAAAGATTTTTGGGTAAATTCACTCATTTTTTGGGTAAATTATTAAAATATTATTCCTAAAAATTATTCCATTGTTGCTTTATAATTTTATCCGATAAATAAATTGGAATATGCATATATAATAATTGGAACATATTTTTTGTGTTCTCTAAAATTCTAAATTTCCCAATTTTTCCACATTTTTCAAAGTTTCCAAAAATCTGTCAAATAAATTTCTTCAATTTTTCTTCGCTGCCTTTTGCCAATTTGCCTTCATACCATGAAAACCATCGGACGTTGGAGGAAGAATTAATGGCAAATCCCGCTTTTCTTTGATCAACTTAAATTTAATTAATATTTTTATTTTAAATTATTCTCAAAAATTTACTTTTGTAATTTTTTTGGTCATCGCTAATAATTTGTACAAGTTTGCTTCATTGTTGTTGAATTTATATGAAAGCATGATTTTCTGCTGGGAATGAACAGACTTTGTCGAATTGTTCACAATTATTGTCTCAAATTCGCCCAATTTTTCTGCCACTTTTTTCCATTCATCTTTAGTTTTCTTTTCAATTATTTTTTCCGGCAATTGGATCTAAAATATATATTAAAAATAAAATTAATTAAAATATTAAATTAATAAATTATTAAAATTAAATATATTAATTTAAATAATAAAATTAAAAATAAATTTAATTTAAAAAATTTAACCTCCTCATTATGATTAATAACTTTTTCCGCAATTTGCTCAAATTCCAAATATGTCATCTGCTTATTCGTTCTTTTGTCCTTCAATTCCACCATTAATTTACTTTTGTCCACCGGGAATGCATTCTTTAAAATTAATATAATTATTTTTAAATTCATTTAAAATTTATTCTTTTACCTTCAATTCTTCATGCCCATGTCCAAGGCCAAATTCTACCATTTCGGCCGCACTCAAATTTACTTGATTTTCCAATTCGCCCTTCAATTTTTGCCACCCTTCGCGCAATTTCATCATACAATCCTCCTGGCTAAGTGGCGCTTCCTCAAGTATGACTCCGTCCTTTCCATTACTCCCTTTGGCCATATTAAATGCATTTTTGATTAAATTTTGCAGCACCAATTTGCTATATGTTTTCATTTTCACATTGAAATTGCATTGCCCATCTGGCATCAATGTCCGAAAATTAAATTTTATTTCTTCCTAAAATTCATTCTAAATATTATTTTACATTTTTTTAAATATTTTTTACATTATTATTTATTTTTAATTCTAATTCTCTCTCAATTTTTTCCCATCTGCGACATTTTTCTTCATTTTGGCCGACAAATTTGTCACAATTCCACTTCATTAATTCCTTTTTCTCCTCATTTGCCTTTGCCCCATTTTTGGCATTTTCATGAATATTGATCTGTGGTTTTAGTTTAGCTTTTGCTTTTTCCACTACTCCTCCTGCGAAAATGGCCTTTTTAGCAGCGAATGACACTGATTAAAATTTGACAAATTAAATTGATAAAAAAATTCAATTTTACATCCTTCTGGTCCTTTCTTCTCATTTTCAACGGAATGGCCAAATTCGACAGTATTTTCCGATGATTTATTCTTCACATGTTCAACGTTATTTTCTACTGGTTTTTGATGGCCAAATTCGTCGGTATTTTCTGCCTGTTTTTGATGGCCAAGTTCAATGGCTATTTCTGGCGATTTATTCATATGTTCAACAACGGTATTTTCCCCTGGTAAATTATTGAATACATGTTTGGCGCTTAGCGGTGGTTTGCCAAGTTTAGCATTTTTTATTGGCAGTATATTGACGGCATGTTCAGCAGAAACAAAGGTTGGTTTTGTTTTTTCTACATCTACAATACCAACATGTTCAGCAGAAAAGCTAGGAACTTTAAAAGCCGAAATTGCTGGCACAAATATTGCCAAGCAAATTGTCATCAAAGAAATTGAATAAAGTTGCATTTTTAATAGTATTAAAAATCTTCTAAATTAATTTTAAAATTATTTTACCCTTGTGACAATTTAATTTAAATTTAGGGAATATTTGTTTGAATATTTAGAATATCTTTATTGGAATAAATTATTTAATTTTTGAATGAATTTTAGAAATAATTGATGAAGAATTGATTTTGCCTATAGGGAATTTTAGTCAAATGAATGAATGAATGATTTGGGAATTGTTGAGGAATTTAAATGGGCCTCAATTCCCAGAGAATGGCCAATTTCGAATGGCCAATTCCTCGAGAATGGCCAAATATCACATTGCTAGTTGGGAAATTGGACTTGGATGAAGTCATCAAAAATTAAAAAAAAGGAGTTGGATATTGGAAAGGGAATATTGAATATTGGAAATATGAGGGTGCGGGAAGGGGAGGGTTGGGATTGAATGAAGGAAAGTGCAAATTGCCTTTTTGGCCGATTGGAGAATGATTTCACTTTTTAATCAAAATCTGGACCTCTGTAATTGTATCAGAGGTGCGGTCGGGGCCTGATGCCTGGCCTAAATGCCGGGCCAGGCTGAAGAAAGCATCCAACGGGCTGAATAGGGGTATGCCGGACCCAAAAAATTTTGGCCCGGGGCGCACCCCTTGTCCTGGTCTTCAATTGTGTAGGGGGTTGGGCCATTCGCCTATTCAATTGTAATTCCTCATAAATTTAAACTATCCCATTTAGCCAAATTGCCTGAATTCACATCAATTCGAATTACATCAAATGAAAAAATGGAATCAATAAATGAACGAAGTCGAATGAATTTCAATTTAATATTAATTAATTAAAACTAATTTAAGGTAGGGGGAAACTTTCCCCTCCACTCTGTTGAAAAGTAGATAATGGAAGGAAAAGATAAAAATAGTTGGAATTCCAATAAATAAATTCATAATATATTTTTTTATAAATTATTAATAAATAATATGGACAAGGCGATCTTCTTCCAAATGGCGATTCAAACTCATCGAATTAGAATTCAACATTTTATCATTTTAAATTATATTTCAGCTGTTATAAGTAATTTTATTAATGTTGAATAATTAAAATAAAATGATTTCAATTAAAATTAAACAATATTTCTAATTTTATTTTATAAAAATTCAAAATTTTATACAAAAAAGGCAAATCAAAAAATAATTAAAAGAGGAAAATGCTAATAAATGTAAAAATTTCGAAATATACGAGTTTAAAAACGAAATGGCTATTCAAAAGGAGCATAGGATAAAATTGCTAAATTAAATTATGTTGTGTTCCAATTCCAATCCAAATCAAAATTCACATTCAATTCAATTCTGATTAACATAAAAATAGCAACAAAGATAATTAATTTGGTAATTTTATTTTTAAGCAAGGTTGGACAAAGTTGGTTAACTGAATCGAAATCGAGGATTTTTGGCCCAAAACTAAGAAAGATTCTGTTTAAAACCGAGTTTGTCCAACACAATTTTTAAGGCCAATAAAATTTCAGTGTTTGAGTATTGGGGTTTTTATTGTTTGACCATATTTTATGCTTCAAAAGATGCTGATTTCTTTGTTATTTTGTTGACAAATTAATTAAATTGGATGCTACAAATATTTTGTAATTTAAAAGTTGCAACCAAAATATATTTGTTAATTCTATTTTATCCAATTTTATTGTCTCCGCTTAATATTTAACGGTTTCAGCGTTTTTGGGGATTTAGGAATATCCAAGAAGCTAAAATTCTCTTCAAAATCAATGTTGGCTAATCGATTTTGGCCATGTTCAATGAAGAAGCAATCGGGGAATTGGAGAGTTTGCCTCTTCGAGAGAGAGAGAGGCACTCGGAGACAATCTGCCTGAAATGGATCCAAAAATGGTGAATTGGCCAAAAAGAAAATCCCAGCGAAAGCAATAAAGGACCCAAACAATGGAATTTGATGGAATTGGGTGAATATTAAATATATCAATGGATTTTGATAATGAAATATATATATATGATTTGAAATTAATGAAATTTAAATTTATTTGAATAAAATTCATCACATTCATCGATTTGGTCTGCAATTTATGATGGATTTTATATTTGCTGAGATGTACTCTACTGATTATGAGCTAATAAGATTTTCATAGCTGCCTCTAGCAGCTTCCCTATTGGACCCAGGAGAATATGTAAATTCACAAAATTCAAAATGAATATTGTGTATAAAGATGTGCACAGAAATCAGCCGAATTTAATTATTACAATTTTTACTATATTTATATTAATATGGCGGCCATAAATGTTGCAGAAAACAATACATATGAATGAATTGTTGGAAATTAATGTAAAAGAAGAAATTGGAGAACAATGGACTAATTAATGCCTTTTAGTGATTTTATGAAATCCAATTAAAATAACATCGGAAATATTACATCAATTTGCCTCAAAATTTACGGAATTAAGTTCAAAAATTCCAATTCTTAATTTGACAATATCCCAACGAATTTAATTTGTAGAATTTTTAAATGATTAATTTAAAAAGTTAACTTTTATTATGAATTATTTATGTAAAACAATTTTGGAATTTATTCATTTTTAATTGTTTTCGATTTTCATTTCTTTTTTCTCAGAATATTATTTCAAAATTATGCAAATTTGTTGATGATATTTTTATACGTTTATTTATCATCCATTAATCATTTCATCCATTATTGTTCACGTCCATATTCCATTGTTGCTCTAAAAAATAAAATGGCAACAGAAGCAACCACCTTCCCCTCCCCCTCTTCCCCTTTCCTCCAAATAAATGTGCGAAAGTTTACTTATAGGACACGGGGAAAAAAAATAAGGAAAAAATAAAGGCCAAGTCCAATGAATTAAATCGAGGGGGTAATTCTGCTGTGATGTGGGGGGAGGGGAAATCGTAGGGCAAATAAAAATAAAACGAAAGGAATTTACCGGAGGGGAGGGGATTGGGTCAAAATATGCAGGTGATGGCCGACATTGTTGTGATGATATGGCAGTGATGGGTGTTGGGGCAATTTCAGTGCTCTCCAATTTATCGTAGAATCCAAATATGACAAAATAAGAAATGGATTCATTTTTAGAAAATTTTATGTCAATTGTGGACTTGACAATTGCGGATGTGAAAATGATATGATCTAGTGCCGAAGGTGAAAAAACTTCTGAATTAATTTACTTAGCATTTTATTAGGCATAAATTATCTACAAAATGATATGGAAATCATTGGTAAATTTTGGATATTTGCCAAATTATGGCCATAAAGTAGCCAGAAAAATAATTAGCAACGGTTTTATGGCCATAAATCTACAAATATCCCATATTAGCCAATACTTTTGTTATCATTTGTTTTCGATAAACTAATAAATAAATTAATAAGCTTTATCATCTTCTACACTAGATCGATCATTGCATCACTAATTGTCTCGTTCCAAATTGTCCTAATGCTGTCAAATACATTATTAATATATGCATATTTTTATTACCATTATTATTTTATAAATTAATTTTCCTTTTTAATTTCAGCCAACTGTTTAATTTTTTACAATTTTCAACAAAAGGCTGCTTTTTAATTAACTCATTCCAATTTTTCAATATGAAGAAATTTTTGAATTGCAAGGAAAATGTAAGTTTAAAAAAAATAATTAATATTGTTTGCTTTTTATTAAGTTTTAGATTAGTTATCAATTAAAATTAAATAAGTTTAAGCAAAAATAAAAATTAATATTTATTGCTTTTATTCAGAGATATAGGTTAATTGCAATTCTAAGTTTAGGCAATTTTTTTCAGATTAGGTCAGAATCAGAATCTTCAATTTGAATTTGACTGGCCGAATTCCTCTATTAATATTTATTATAAAAAAGGTATTCAAAAATTTTTTAGTCAATTTTACTAGGATAGTATTATAATTAATTTTTTAATAAAATTATTGAATTTGCCTAAAAGCTAAGAAAATTTTGCTTTTTTGAATTATAATTAATTTGGTCATAGTTTAAATAAGGAAGTAGCCAATTCAGAAAAGATATTATATCAACTTAAAGCCATAAAAATCCTCTAAAATGTTGCTTTTCTAATTTTCAAAAATTTAAAAACACGTAAAATAAACGACTTTCCCTCATATAAGAAAATGTGGGTTAATGAAACTCGAAAATATAGGTATTATTTTTCAATGTTAGATTGGATAAAAACATGGCCAAATTGTAGAGGACTTTTAGGGTTTTCAATGGAACATCGCCTTTTTGACTTTGATGCTTCCATATTGAGTTTTGGCCAAAAGTAGGGTGCAGTGCAGCTACTAAAATGAAGCAGGCAGCCCAATTTGATACTGAGCCAAATTGTTCCCTTTTAAAATAACTCATCATGGAAGAAACCTATTTAACAATTTAAGCAATTTTATTATCAAATAAAGAGCACAGATTGTTGGATATTCAATGAAATTAATTTTAGTTAGATTAGTTTAAAATTGATTAAACTGTGGAAAAAAAAACATTAAATATTAGGCAAATCCTAGTAAAGATCAATTCGAATTAGTTAATGGTATAATTCCAATAATTCCAGACTAATTTTAACAAAATTAAACATTAGAAATTCAATATTCTGCTCTTTAATTTGATCTAAAAAATCATCATGTAGTTTTGATGGTATTAAAAATTTTTCTAGGAAGATAAAGATAACCAACAAATAACAAAATTGATTCCTTCCTTGATGATTTTTTTTAAAACGTCGACAAACTGTGCTTTTGGGGCATATCAATATCGCTGAAATTGTGATATAGAATGTCCGCATACAATAATTAATTATTCCGAATTAGGATTCGTTGTTATAAACTTCTTAAATAGTTATGCTAGAACAAAGATTAAATAGGATTGATTTTAATTTGAGATCGTTGAGTCAAATTTATGCTCCAAAAAATGCTGATTTTCCATAATATAATATTGACAAATTCAATGATTTTATGAAAAAATTATCATCAATTTTTGAAATTGGATATTTTTAAATTGAAAATAAATCAAATAATTGGTTAAATAAAATAATATTAGAATTATTTTGATTGAAGGATTCTAATAAGCAATTTAATTTAAGTATTGGATAATTTGATTATTTGATTCAGAATCAAATTGGAGCTGAAATGGCATTACAAAATTTGTTACAACAAAATCGTAAAGATGTTTTAAAAACAATGAACATCAATCTACCATGGTAAGTAAAATTGGAATATTTTTTGAATAGCAAATTAAAATTAATAAAAAAGATAAAGACAGTTTTAATTAATTCAATATTATATATTGGAAATTAGCAAATTCCGGAATTTGCTAAGTGTTGGGTTAGCGAATTTTTGAAATCTCGGCTTCTAGGAATCGTACAGGCTCGAGGAATCCCATTCGTTTCAATATGGTGGATTTGCTTTATGGAATTTAATTTCCAAATCGGTTTAGGGTTAGAGTTAAGACTAGGGTAGGGAAACGGAAGCGGGATACGAATCTATCGTAAAATGTTAATCAAAACAGTCTGAAATTGAAATTTCATATAGTAAATCAACCATTTCAATTCGAATGAGTATTCTCGAGTCTATACTCTATTTACGAATATATTAGATCAAATTAACTTAAAAATCTCAAAAAAAGAAAATAAAAGATGAAGGGATCATAAAAATAATTGTTTTCATTAATTTTAATAAAATGAGAATATTTCATTACCAACATTTTAATACCTTTGGACCACCGTTCTCTTTGGCCATAGTTTAAGACCGAAACAATCAATTTTGGTAAAGAAATATATTATTCTAAAATCCGATCCATTTAAAAAGAGCTTCTTTATTCTTAAATTTTGAAAAAATAAAATAACTAGATATAATGGTTTTTTCCTCATTTTCAAAAAAGATATACTTTTTAAAAATAGATTTCATAAAATTAAAATAGCAAATAGTAGAGTACGGCTTTTCGGAATGAATGAGTTAAAGGCAAAAGAATAGCCAAAGTCATTGGAATGTTGGCAGTATAATATTTCCTACCGTAATTTTATTTAATCAACCATAATTTGCAGGAATTGCAAAAAATGTATTTATTTTGTGACAACAAACGGAAAACAACAATTTGTTGATTGCCATCAAAGAAAATTTCGACGTGTATCAGACACCATGCACTTTAGATGTTTAGTGAGTTTTTTAAATAATCATTATTGTATTTTTTATTTTTAATTAATAATATGCCAAATAAGTTTATTATTTTTGATAAGGACATTGTGATTTGTTAGAATAACTTAAATTTTTTTGAATAAATTATTTTAATTTTGGCAATTTATAAGACTAAATAGATTAATTTTTAATAATTTATATTAAAACTGAAAATGAATTTTAGGATTCTAAATGCAACGGGCGGCTGAAATTTGAAGCAAATAGTAATAAAATGATTGAAATTAACGCTCACAAAGACAAATGTAAAAAAATTGCTTCTAAAAAAATTGCAAATGAGCAATATTATGTGAGTAAAAATTGGAAAAATAATTTAAATTAACTAATTTCTCATAAATGAATAAATTTAAAAAATTTTTTATAAATAATCTGATTTGTCCATTTTTAAAGAGAGAGATGCTATTCCAACATTTAAAACATTATGATTTTGATGGAGACAAAACAATTAAAGAAATTTGTAATTTTACAATGAAATGCTTAGAGGATAATTTCCCAGAAAATTACCTGAAGAGAAAGAACAAAAATGAAAAAATGAGGAAATCAATTACGCGAAATTTAGAAATTTGGGTAAGTTAAAATAATAAAAATAATATTAAAAATAAATTTTTCAAAAAAAGTTTAATATTTATTTAAAAATTTAAATTATTCGAAAATGGAATTAAAACTATTAAAAATTTAATTTAAATTAAACAATTTTTTATTTTTAGAGAAAAAAGAATCGAAAGAACAAGGACTCTCTTCAAATTCAAATTCAGCAGGCTAGTAAAGATAAAAATATTTAAAAATTTGTTAAAATAAATGTATTTTATTTCAATTTAATAAAACAATAAAATTTTAAAAAAAGAAATATTCATGGTTTAGCATCAAAAATTACACTAGGAAAATATAATTTTTAATGAATTTTGGATACCAATTCACAGCCAAATGCCACTTTGTCTATCCCGTCCATTCCTCGATTGAAATACCCCACCAAAATGGATTCCCAATTGACAATGCGCCAATTGACAGCATCGACCAATCAATCGGTCTAATTCCTTTTCCTACTTAATTATTTAATTAATCCCTCCATTAATTAAATAGATTATTCACTCTTCTCTTTGGACTCCATATTATACGATGCAACCAACAATTTTGCCCGCCTACTATCAAGGCTATTCCAATTTTGCCCCTCCAAATATTCATCATCAACCACAATCCTCTTTGGCCCAATATTCGGCCGCTATTTCCGCTGGTAAAATTCCGAAATGCCAATATTCAACTATTCCAACTATTTCAGCCAATCCTTTGACTACTTTCACTGGCAATTACGACAGTCACCAACAATTGGATCAACCATATTTCCTCCAATCCTCTCCATTTCCATTTCCATCTTTTCAAAATGACTACAATTTGGATTCGACAGAAGCAATTAGTCCACCATTTAAAAATGCTTTGGATTTGGATTATAAGTACTCAAAATTAAATAGAAGAGCCCAATTTAGCGCCATTTAAAATAACTTATCATCATCAATGATGAACCAATTTTAATGATTTTAGTATCAAATTAAAGAGCAGATTTTTGGCTATCCAGTGATATTAATTTTATTTAAATTTATTCAGAATTTTTTGAAATTGCACCCTTGATACTGTTTTTTTACTATATATTAGCGAAATTTTCAATGATTTTTTGGACATAACTTAATCAATTCTAAACTAATTTAAATAAAATTAATATCATTAGATAGCCAATTGTCTGCTATTTAATTTGTTAGTAAAATTATCAAAATTGGATCAGTCTTTAATGAGTTATTATAAAAGGCAACAAGTTGGGCTGTTTCCTATTAACCAACAACATTCTAATGATTATTTCCAATTTACTATAGGACTCATTCGGATTTTGGCATCCCTGCTGGTGGCAATGTTGATTTGGGGGAGCACCCACAAAATGGAAGAAACAATTTAACTGATTTGGACCAAATAAACGAAGACGAATTGGTCCCATTAGTCAAGGTTGAGGAACATTGTGTTTGTGTAGAAAAAAATGATTGTTTTCATTTTAAGAACTGTCTTTTGTCCAATTATATGATGGCGGAGAAGGAGGAATTTAACAGCTTCAAATGAATTGGCAAATTGTCGAATAAAATTCTCCCGAAAATTGATGCAAATAATTTAAATTTAATACATTTTTTTTTCTATACCCTTCCCTATTTAGATATATATTAAATTAAACATTAGTATTCCATTTTACAATAATATTTAGTAATATATTTTTGCCATCATTCATTTATAAACCCTTTTATCGTTTAAATAATATATCTTTAATAAATTTATGAAAATATAAATTAGAGGATTTTTGAGCTTTTTTAGAGCTAATTTAATTTGGGCCAACTTTTGTTGAAAAAATAATAAAATATGAAAAAAAAACAAAAGAAAAATTTTTCCTTTTTTATCCAAATGAATTTCAAAACAATTTCATTCATTTTAATTTCATCATTTTCCATTCTTTCATTCATTCTTGCTTATTAATAATTTGTTGCTTGACTACGGACATTCCATTTGGTAAAGGGTGTGGGCAATATGTCCTAAATAATTGTTGAATTTAAATTAAAATACCTATGAATTTTCTCAAAATTAACATAAATCTTTTTAAAAATTTGTTATAACAAAACAAACATTTTTGGGGAACAATCTTGGCATTCCAAATGGATCAATGTTTTGTTCACAACGCATGTCACATTCAAATAAAAATACCAAGAAAGTAATCCTTCTGAGCCCTGAAAATTATTTTCTATTTAAAATGAGAATTGATTAAGAATCATTTGAATTGGAATTTATTACAAATTTTACTAATTTCTAATCCAAATCTGGAGGGATCGATGTTTCAAGAAAGAAATTGAAAATCATAAAAATTCGGAGGTTCAAAAATTTTTTGAAAATCGCAAATCAAAATTTCGGTACCAAAAATGAGCAAAATTTCGGACCGAAACGAAATAAACCGAAAATCAATCCCATCCCTGGTCCATATGAATGAAATTTTGACACCGACCGGAAATATTATGCTGCAATCTGTTTCCATCCCATACGTCGAATTTTCCGGCATTACTATTGCACCCACTGTCACATCGGTCTCATTTGTTTTGTACTCCACCCAATCCGGGTATTTTTGCTTGCCATCCATTTGACAAATAATCTGTAATTAAAAATTACATTTTTAAAAATTATATTTTTAAAAAATTCACTTCATATTTGGATCCAACGTTTTTTTGTTGAATTACCATTGCCCATGTAGAAATTGCTAATAAGACCACAAAAATGAGGCAGGAATTTGGGATAAGGACATTGGACATATTTTATTTTTAAAATTTATGAAAAAAACAAACTGATGAAGGTGGGAAGAAAAAATGAATTTAGAATTTTTATTTTGAATGTCATTTTTACTTTTTATATTAGAAAATGTCAGAAAAAAGAAAAAAATAAGAATCGGTGAATCGTATTTCCATTTTTTTTGTTTTGCCTTTAAGAAAGGATTTTTCGAAATGCAAAACAAAAAGCATGGAAAAGATGCTTTTCATTCATTCAACATGTTTTGAGAAATAAATACAATAATTTTGTCAATTGTCTATTTAGTTTGTGGAATTTGTTAGCCTAAAAAGGAGACAATAGAATGAAATAGGAAGGAAACTTAAGGAACAGAATTGGATTTGAAGAGGAATTTGTAAATTTATTGCAGGGCACAACAAAATAAAAGAAATAATATTAATATTTGTTAAAAATAAAATAGTTTATTTAGACTTTAATCCAATCAATTTTAATTATTATTAGGATTTAAATTAAATGCATTTTTTAAAAGTTTCATTCATTTCTTTGAAATTTTAATCTCAGTCAGTCAGAAATATTCATTAAATTTTACAAATTTGACAAATAATAAAATTTAAAAATATATATTTTACCCAATTTATTAAAAAAAACATTCACCAAAAACAACAATAAAAGATGAATGACACAAAAATATTAATCTCAAGAAATTTTTCCCTAATTTCGGGAAGTATCCGGCATCTTCCATTCATTAAAGAAGAGGATATGCCCTCTCATTGCAAATTGAGATGTTTCCTTTCACGTAACTTGTCTCACAAATGTACGTAATGTCCGCGTTGGCCATGTCCTCTGCCTCCCAGTATAGTTGGATTCTCCGGCACAAATTTACAGCCTGTTGGAATGATAGATAAATGGATTAAATATTTCGAAGGGAAAAATTTTGAAATTTTAGCTCCTTAGGATTTAATAAATTACAATCTTTGATGGTATCTTCGCGCAATTTTGGTTCGATTTGGCCTTGACTTGGTGTAGATGGGACAAATCCACCCCGGAAGGCAGAGACGAAAGTCCCAATGGAGATTAAAGGCCCAAAGCCACAAAAAGATGGAAGAAATTGATGACATTATTTTACGAAAATTTTGATAGTTTTGGGATTTGTTGAGGCTAAAATAAAAATATGGAAATGCAATGGCAAATTCTATTTAAGGCGGAAAATATGATAGAAAAATGATGTAATCAAAAATTAAAATTCTAAATCTAATGGCCTAAAAAGCATTTTAAAAATTCGAAATAGGAAAAATATTTTAAATAAATTATAAAAAATTTTAAGGATTGACTGAAAAGAAATAAAAATTTTGATTGAATAATTAAAATGCATTTTCAATACGTTTTTTTACTAAATTTGTCAAAATATTTTAAAAAAATAATATCAAAAGAGTAAAATAATAATAAAATTTAATCTATTTTATCCAAACGAATTTCAATTAATCGGATTAACAATTTCATTTCATTTTAATTTCATCATTTTTTATTCTTCCATTCAATCTTGCTTAATAATTTGTTGCTTGACCTCTGACACATTTGGTGGAGGATGTGGACAATATGCTCTAAATATAGTTGGATTTAAATTAAAATACCTAATAATTTGTTAAAATTATAATAAATATTTATTTACAATTTTTTTTTTGACTAAACAAACATTTTTGGGGAGCAATTCTGGCATTCCAAATGGATCAATGTTAGATTTGTGTTCCCATCGCATGTCACATTCAAATATACATAATTTGAAGTTAATGCTTCTGAGCTTCCCTGAAATATAATTTATAAGGAAAAATTAATTTTATTTTTTATTATGAAAATTAAAATTGATTGATTTTTTATATACCGTATTTATTTTAATAGAAACAAATGCGGGCTTATAATTTTAGAGGCTCTCTAGGGTGTGCTTCTTTTAGAGGCTGGGCTTCTAATAGAGAAGGGGCTTGTATATTTCGTAAACCTTTTCGATTGGGGATTTTCTGAATTTTTTGACACAAAAAAAATGTTTATTTCAGTTTAATTTCACCTAAAAATTGATTATTTTTGACATGAGTTTTTGATGGGGTGGACTTATATTAGAGACTGGGATACAGAAACTGAATTCTAATAGAATAAATACGTCCAGTATTTTTCATCAAATAAATGTATAACCCCTTTTAATTCCCCACCTTTGGAAAGGTTGAAAAATAATTCCCTGTGGGTAATTAAAAGAGGTTATACGGTAAATGTAATTTTGCTACAGACCCGCGGCAATTGGCTGCAGTCTGTTTCCATCTGAAGCATCGAATTTTCGGGCATTACTATTGCAGCCACACGCACATCTGTTTCTGTTACATTAAAATCCATTTCCATATACATTGAATTGCCTTCCGTTTGGCAATAAATCTGTAAAGTTTTTAAAAATTATATTTTTTGAAAAAATTTCACTTGATGTACGCTTCCATCGCTGTTTTGTTGAATTGCCATTGTCCATGAGGAAATAGCGAAGAATGCAACAAAAATGAGGGAGGAAAATGGGAAAGGGAAAGGCATACTATTTTATTTTTTAAAAAATGAAATAAAAATGAATTTAAGATTTTAGGTGAATTCCTTTTATAAATAGGGAAAATGTAGGGGAAAAATGAGAATTTGCTGAATCACATTTTGAAATACAAAACAAAAGCATGAAAAGATGAATTTTATTATTCAATATGTTTTGAAAAATAAATAAAACAAAAATTTCATCAATTGTTTAACCCTCAAATTTTTTTCGAATTGTTAGTGGAATTTGTAGCAAAACGGGAAACAATTAGATGAAACGCAAGTTGTATAAACTATAAAGGAATCCTAAAGAATTTGAAAAAAGAAATTTGAAAAGAAATTTGAAAATAAATGAAAAGAAATTTTTAAATTTATTGGAAATTATTTTATTCAATTTATTTTTATTTGTATTAAAATTGGAAACAAAGTATAAAAAAACAAAATTTGTAAAGAATAAAATAAATAAAAAAATTTTTTAATGAAATTGGTTTGATATCAGAATATGTTACATTTTTTTTGATTCATGCGTAATTAAAACTTAATTAAACAGGATTAATTAAAATTTATTAAAAGGCAGAATTAAAATTTGGAAAGCAATTCAGATGGACTATCCTCTTTTAATGATATCAAAATATTTTTATTAAATTTTGATCATTTATTATCTATTTGGTAAAAATCTTAACCTTGTTTCTATATCATTTGAACATTAGTAAATTGACTAACAATTCACTATTAATATATTTTCAAAATTTTTCCACAAAATAGAAACACTGCTCGTTTCCCAATGATAAAAAATGCTGAGATTTCCGCTGTGCTTTAAGATGAAAATGTCAATCAAAAAATGCAAATATTTTAACTTTATTTTTATAGATCTTTCCTGACCATAAAAAATTTATTCCCAATCGATTTTTGGATGAAGAAGGGAAATTGAAGCGATGCGATCAATTAATTTCATTTTCATTAGGAAAAAGGCAATATTTAATAATTAATTTTAATTTTATTAGAAATATTTTCAGGCAATGTTTGGGCGAATCTTTGGCCCGAATGGAACTATTCCTCTTCATCGCCAATATTTTTAATCAATATAAAGTGAATTCAATTATTTAATTTATAATTCAATATTTTAATTAGGTAATGCCGGCTAATAAATTGCCTTCATTGAAACGAAATCCCGCTTTTGTTATGCGTTGTCCTAATTTTGAATGCAGAATTCAGAAAAGAAAATGAAGGAGAACTGATCAAATTTTTCGAATAAAATTAATCAAAATTCTTTACTAAAATATTTTAAAATTAATTCTTAAAATTCTTTTTGAATATTTTTGGATTATTTTTTATGAATTTATGCTTTCGCATTCTTCTCAGGCAATTCCCATGAAAAATGTAAAAAAAATACAAAAATTGCTATTTATTCATTCATAAAAATATTATAAAACCTTTTTACTAGTAAGATATATTATCAACCAAAAATTAATTAAAAAATCAGGATAAATATTTGAATTAAATAATATGGTCTTCAATTTATTATTTATAATGAACATTTTTATAAAAATCTAGTCACATTTTTTGTAGAATAAATGGGTAGCCTAATTCTCAATAGTGGAAAAACCATCAAAAGTCCCAAAATAAATTTGAATCATCTATTCTCAGCATTTTAACATATGAAGAAACTGCGAAAATCTCGATTATTTTGTTAGAAGCTAAGCTAACCAAATAATCAAAATTTTTTGAAATAAGCATTAGAAATATGTTTGCATAAATTTATTCATAATTGTTTATGAAATATAAAATGGAAAAATAAGCATATTTGGATTGGATTGATGGAGTAAATTGAATGAAGTGAAAGTAAAAAAATGTGGAAAATATCATCAATTATGAATTAAAGCTGAGAATTGAAAATAAATGGATGGAAGGCATTTAAATAATTCGCTTCAAAATTTCCAATCGAATTGGGCCATCTGGTCGATTTTTCAATATTCTGAGTGCCTCAAATCTGCTGGTTGTTGGGCCTAATTCGATGTCATCAATTTGAAGAATTTGATCACCAGCATTGATTCGACCATTGTTGGCAGCCTCACCGACTAAATTGTAATGAAATTTATTAAAAATTTTATAAATTAATTTTTAAATTTTAATTTACATTTTTTATCATGAAATTATTATATTATTATTTACCTGGGAATACTTTTTTGACCACAATTGGCCTATCACCAAATCTGGAATCCCTGCCACCATCAATAGAAATTCCAACGCCCAATTCCGTTTTAATGAGGGTCACCAAAATTGAATCAGGCGCATATAATTCCAGTGCCGGATCCGTTGTGACTTAAAAATTCAAAAATTATTAAATAATTTAAAATAATTTTTAAATTAATTTTTTAAAATTTATTCAATATAAATTTATATTTGTATTTTTTGTGTTTTCACTAAAAATTTTAAAAATTGTAAATTTGAATAAATTTCCTAATTAAAATTAATTCGATAAATTAAAAAAATTACAAATTTGTTCCTCTTGTTCGGATAATGCAGTCAAACTGGAAGTGCTCGATGCGCTCAACACTGTTCGACTTCCACTTGTGGTCGATGAATTTGCCAAACTGCCCCCCAACAAATTATTGGTCATTCCCCGACGGCGACCAACAATCAAATGAACATTTGGGGATGGGGCACGCAAAAGTGTTCGAGCATCTTTGACCCGCATCTTTAGGAATGGAAATTGCAGATTATTTGTAATTGATAAATAAAATAATAAATTAGTACAAAAAAACGAGTCGGAATTAATTATGTGAAATACAAAACCTCAGGCGTGGTAGAAAAACACTAAACATGCGGAAATAGTGCAAAAACACAAAACAGGCGGAAATAGTGCAAAAACACAAAACAGGCGGAATTAGTGCAAAAACACAAAACAGGCGGAAATAGTGCAAAAACACAAAACAGGCGGAAATAGTGCAAAACACAAAATAGGCGGAATTAGTGCAAAAACACGAAACAAACGGAATTAGTGCAAAAACACAAAACATGCGGAAAAAACAAAACAGGCGGAATTAGTGCAAAAACACAAAACAGGCAGAAATAGTGCAAAAACACAAAACAGGCGGAAATAGTGAAAAACACAAAACAGGCGGAAATAGTGCAAAAACACAAAACAGGCGGAAATATTGCTAAAACACAAAACAGGCGGAAATAGTGAAAAACACAAAATAGGCGGAATTAGTGCAAAAACACAAAACATGCGGAAATAGGGCAAAAACACAAAACAGGCGGAAATAGTGCAAAAATACAAAACAGGCGGAAATAGTGCAAAAACACAAAACAGGCGGAAATAGTGCAAAAATACAAAACAGGCGGAAATAGTGCAAAAACACAAAACAGGCGGAAATAGTGCAAAAAAAAAAACAGGCGGAATTAGTGCAAAGCAAAAACACAAAACAGGCGGAAAATAGTGCAAAAACACAAAGAAGGCGGAAATAGTGCTAAAACACAAACAGGCGGAAATAGTGAAAAAACACAAACAGGCGGAAATAGTGCAAAAACACAAACAGGCGGAAATAGTGCAAAAACACAAACAGGCGGAATTAAATGAAAAAATTATTGATTTAAAAAAATTACATTTTCCGTCGATTCATGCTGGATGAAGAAAACCTTAAAATTATTTTTATTATGTATTAATTATTAAAATTAACAAAAAAAACGCACTCTATCGCCTTGAATAAGCCTTCCATCCCGGTCGGCAATTGAGCCACTGGTCACTTTGCTAATCTAAAATATAATAAATTTAATAATTATTCATTTTTAAAATTACTTCAATTGCATAATTTTTGTCGCCAACATTTCGGGGTGCCGGCCTTTCAGAAAGCAAAAGTCCAACGCTGCCCTCATTTATGCCTGGAGGCCTTTGGAGAAGGGCACTGCAAATTTCATGTTTTCCAAATTCATCCGCTCCAAGGACGCCACGAATTATTGCAAGCTTAAAAACAATAAAATTTTTCAATACGAAATTTTTCGCTATTTTCAGCATTTTTTCGACCAATTAAATATTTCATATTTAATGATAGTTTACATAATTTAATTGACAAATTATGACAAAAATAATTTTTTAAGGATTGGCCTGTTCCAAAAGCTATTAAGCCTTGATAAAAAATTTAAACCAAGTTTTATGGCCAATTCATAAAAAGTATTTTTCAACAGGAAAATTTTTCACCATTTTTTTTGTCAAATTAAATATTTCTCTTAATTTAATGATAATTTATAATAATTTAATTGCCAATTATTAATTAAATCCCACCTCATATTGGCTAGGCTTATTCTGTTCCGCCTCCTTTGTGGCTTGCTGAATGAGTGGTGAAGGTGATGGAGTGGTTGTTCGACAGGCACTTGGATTTGTGCCAATTGCGGATGTGAATTTCCTCGTTAAACTGCCATTGGCACTTTGAATTCGAGGGGAATAGCCTTGATTAGAATTCGATGCTTGCAATGATGGACGACTATTTAACGCTTTTGATTCTTTCTGCTGCATTGAATTTGCTGTGGGTGATTGATGAGAGGAAGAAAGAGTCGAAGCGGTCGTCGACGATGGCATCGAATTGGAGAAAATGTTGTGAGGTTGTTTTGGTTGGTGTGTATTCTTCTGGAAAAAATATTAATTACACTTGCATAGTATTTAATTTGTCTAAAAAGAGTAAATAATGACAAGTGCCAACATAATTATAATGGTTTAAAGAGTTTATCCTACATTCACAATCCATATACCAAATTAGATAGAGCTAGTCAATCAAAACGCATTGCTTGAATGGTAGTATATAATTTTAATATTTGGTCTTAAAGGGTATTAAACGGTTTAAACCGATTTTGGTAATTGTTTAAATCTATGCAAAATTATTATCAAAAGGTACGACTTGATGAGATTTTATTAAAAGGTTTATGGATTTTATGGATTTAGCTTAAACTTCTGAACAGTTATAATCTTGTCGGAATTTTTTTCAATATTCTTTTTGACAAATTCAGTTTTTTTTTCGAAAATATTTCTCATTTCTTTTTATTACCTCAGAATCAGCTTCACAATCTGATGCAGTGTCATTCGAAATGCAATCTGGCATTGGACTTGGACTACGACTCTATAAAAAGAATACAAATTTATTTTTTTATAAATTTATTGAATTACCTTTTCCTTCTCCTCAAAACGGGACATATCCAATAAAGTTCCAGTGTCATGTTGGTCTGCTTGGATTGCAGCCAACGAATTACTGGTGCAATCCGTCGTTTGCGATTGCAATTCATCGCATTCAATGGAGGAGGCCGTCGTTGAGTGCTAAATTAATAAAAATAATTAGATATTTTTAATACATTTTTGAACACCTTTTCCCTCAATTGTTGAATTTCATTTTCCAGGGAAAGAGCCGGCGAATCGGCAAACAATGCTGATTGACTGGACGAACGGACTGGGCTCAAACTTTTTGTAGGGCTTCTCATAGCCGATTGTTGTGTTTTTGGAATTGGCAATTCCCCTTTGTCCAATGCATTGAACTGGCAATTAATTAATTAAATATTTATTTATGAATAATTCCCATATATTTTCGGATATAATTTATTTTGCAGAAAAAAACAATGAAATAGCAAATTAATGTCGAAAAATAATCCTTTTTAAGGCAATAAAATTTAGCAAAACAAGGCTGCCTACTTTAGATTCCTATGCTCCGAAAAATAAGCCGTATAAACTAATCCTAAACCAAATCCTAAGTCCCATCCCAACACTTTATTATGGTACCAATACCAATAGCCTTTCTAATTTCATATACTATTTAATTTGCAGAAAGTTTTTTGTCTAAAATTTTTTTTTACAAGTTCATACAATTTGGCCCAAATCAGGCTTCTTAAGATTCTTTTGCGCCAAAAGCTAAGCCCTAATTTGAATTTAACTCTAAATCTAATCCTAATAAGCCTCAAAATTTTGTTGAGGTCTACAAATTAAATATTTTCCTTTTATCTTCTAATTTATATAATAAATAAAAAAAATTTCATCAAAAAATTTGCATAAATTAATTAATAATTTAATTTTCACCTTTTTAATTAAATCGACCACACTTCGATTTTCTTGTGTGCCAGCACCACCAAATTGGGCTGCTGCTGCTTTTGCAGAGGAGCCCATTGTGTTCCGTCTTGATGATGATGATGTTGGCGGTGGTTGTGGATGAAGTGGTGGAAGGAAGGAGGGTTGTTGCTTGGATTGCGTCTGCCACCGCTGTTGCTGTTGCTCTTGCCAGCCGGCCCCCACAAATCGCTCCCTACTGCCACCAATTGCATTTTTGTTGGGCGCAAATTGACTCCGTCGACTCCGACTCCTCCCATTTCCACCGGCGTCAATCCCTGCAGCGACAGCGGAGGCAATCGATGATCGGTCCACGGAAATATTCCGGCTATTTTGGAAGGGGGATTTTATTTAGAATATAATTGCTTCTAGGCATAAATTTATATGTAATTTTTGGGGGAATTCATTGAAATGTAGTAAATAAATAAAAAGATTGGTATTTAATTTGCCGAAAAAAAATATAGAAATTACCAAATAAAAAGTACATAAAACCAAAATATTATTAATGGTTCAAGAGTTTGTGCTACATTCACGAAAATATCCAATTTGATAGAGCTGGTCAAAACGCATTGAAATGGTTATAATTTGTTATTGTTTGATCGAAATTAAAAGGTTTTAAATGATTTAAACTAATTTTGGTTTAATGATTCAAAACAGTTATTATAATTGATTAAACATAAATCAAAATTTAATTAAAAGATTGCATCTTGACGAGATCTATTGATTGGGTATAAGGAATTTCTGCTGAACAGTTATATACAGTTTTTTTGGATAAATTAAATATTTCCCATTGAAAAATAATCATAGTTCATAAAATATTTTACAATTTATTTGTTCCATTGTCATTTTTGATTGTTCCTCGGCCACTGGATGAATTGCTTGTGGGCGATGATGCATCGGAAGAAGGGGGCACTGCGGAATCACCGCTGTCCGAATGTTGCAATTCAAAGGTTGAGCGCACTTTTGGCTGCACAAAAAATTATTTTTATTCAATTCACAAATTCCACATTTTTTACCTCATTTTTCCTCAAATATTTGTCCATTTCACTGAACATTTTTTCATCTGCCCCAAAACTGGCGGTCATGTTGAATTGTTTTCTTGTTGGACTATTCGATGTGGATGAGGAGGAGGAAATAAGCAATGAATGGTTTTGATTGAAGCGACTGAAATTAAATGAATTATTAAATTGAAAATTCAATTCATTTGGGAAATATTGTCAAAATTTAGTGGAATTCGAATTACCGAAAAATTCGAATATTTTAGAAATGTGTCCAATATCCTATACCGTATAGGATATATGACACATTTCTACTATACCTTATACTCAATCGATATATTTTGTCAAGGCTGATCATTCGATTATGTTTTCGCTTTGGTGTTTAATCAATTCTAGCTTAGTTTTGAACCATTAAACTAAAAATTGTTTAAACCGTTTAATACCCTTTATTTTGACCAAACCATACAAATTATATATCAGTTCTATCCAACTAAGTATATTTGGTTTGTAACTTTTGGATACACCATTAAATCGGCACAATGTAATATTTTTTTCGGTAATGTATTTTTTGTCAATTATTTATATACTATCCAATTTAACTATGAAAAATGCCCAAAATATATGCTCACTTTTTGATGCGTTTGTCCATTTCCGCATAAATTGTTGTCGTTTTGCTGCTTAATTTTGGTGCCGCCACAACTTTTTGGCTACCTTCTTCTGGCAATAATCCTTTTAGCTGCTCTGTTGATCGCAAAGATGAACTTTGCTGCTTCAGTGTGGTCACACTTTTTGCAAGGAAATTGAATGAAGTCGGCTGCTTTTGCTGCTGATTGGAATTGGAATTTGTTGGGCTTTTGGAGAACAACTTTGACTTTTCGCTCGCAATTTGCTCTCTTTTTTCGCCACCGTCGCCGCCGATGCTGTTAAGTCGATTGCTGCTTTCCACCTCTTCTTCTTCGCCTTCTTCGTCGTTCACCCGCTTTTCACCTCCAAATGTGGCTGCAAATGCGTTCAACCGTCCTGCCAGCCTCCCTCCAATTCCTCCATTCCCTCTTTTGGCTCCTCCTTCCCCCTCTTTGCTGCTGCCAGCCTTAACCACCCTTTCCTCCTCCTCATCTTCTTCTTCTTCCCTTCCATCGATGCGAAAAAGACGACCTCCTCCTCCTCGTCCATCGATGAGGTTTCCCCTCGTCCCAAAGAGGTCGTTGGCCTTGCTGCTTTTACTGCTGATTGAGCCGGCGATTACGCATCGGCGGTTGGTCGGAGGCCCAATCCCATCCTCCTCATCTTCTTCCTCATCCTCATCCCCCGCAGTGCTGCGCCAACCCAATTTTTGGCTTCCATTTCCATCTGCCAATCCGTCGGCCGTAACCCCGCCAATTTTGTTCCTCCCCGAGGGGCCTGCATTTTTGCCTCCTTCCATTTCCCAGCCTCCAATCCTCCTCCTCATCCCCTCTTCTTTCCCAAGGCCATAATCCCTTCTTCTTCTTCCTTCATCATCTTCTTCAAAAACGATGGCTTCTGCCTTCTGTTTTTGCCTTGAGGCGGATTGGGTGAGGACGGTTTTGAATGGGCCTCCGTTGTTGCCAGCCGTTTTCATCATTTTGGTGCTCGCCCGTGCAATTCGCCCTTCCCCTTCCTCCATTGAACATCTTTGGCTTCCTTCCCACATTTCCCCGTTGGAACCAATGGACCGTTTTTCATTTCTAATGGCGGATTCATCGCTGTTGTTATCTCCACTTCCCTCAAATTCTTTCATTCGTTTCGAATGGTCCCATTTTGTTGCTGTTTGGCCATTCCTTTGCCCCAAATTCCATTCATTATTATCATCGTTTTTTGTTGGTTGTTCGAAGGAATTTTGTTTATATTTTCGGTCCAATTTTTGCATTTGCTTTTGATGTTCACGTTCTCGTTCATTGACCCAATGATTTCCAACATTTCCCTTCCAATTCATCCTCCCATTTTTTCCTTCTTCTTGCTCCTCCTCTTCTTCTTCATTTTGCCTCTCAAATTGTCGCGCATTTCCTCCACCGCCAATCCATTGTTGTTGCGTCAAATCCTCTTCTTCTTCATTCTCATCCTTTTCCTCCTCTTCCTCTGTTGTTCGTTGGCATCGGTTCGGTTTCGTCTGCCTTTCTTCCCCATTTCCATTGTTCTTCCTCCCGCTGCGATTGCCCCTATTCCCATTGGTGGTGAATGTACCATTGGAGGAGGCATTTGATGTGGTAATTGTGCTTTGCATTTGAAGATTTGTTGACGACGTGGAATTGGAAGAAATTAAATGATGATGATCCATTCCAACTTAAAAGAGGGAGAATATTTTAATAATTGATCTTTGAAATAATTTTATTTTAATATTTATTTTACATAATTAAAATAGGATTAACCAAATTTGTCGTCATTTAAAAGAATTCATCACAATTTTGATTATTTTAATAGAATTAAAATACAGACTGTTGGCAATCAATTTTATAGAATTTTTTTTATCTATAAGCTCTTAAGAACATTTTAAAACGTCTTTTCTTGGAATGGATTAGCCAAATTTTCAGTGATTTTTAAACATACCGTATAACCTCTTTTAATTCCCCATGGGAAATTATTTTTCAATCCCTCAAAAATTTGGAAAATTTGGAGTCTATTCCTTTTTTTTGTAGATATTTTTGAATAAATTTAACATTGCTAGAAGTTATCTGTCCTCAAAATAGAGACTAGGAAATTATTAGAGGGGGGGGGGGTCTGGGGTATTAAAGAGGTTTTACGGTAATTCAAATTTTGAACCATTTTAAATTAAATTAATTTTATTAAATAGCCAACCGTCCGCTTTTAATTCGATACAAAAATCATAAGTGTTTTAGTCCAAAATGATTAATTATTATAATCGGGGTCAAATTGGAGCAGACCCTAATTTACATTCTATAAAAAGCCTTTTTTTGGACAATGAGTTGTTGGTGGAAGAAATGGCTTCCTCCAATGTTGGAGTCACTCCATTTGACCATTGGCCAAATTTTTTAGGCCAATATTGGCTGTGCTTGCTGCTTCTTGTCCTATTGATTTTTGACCTTTGCGGAAAAAATGATGATGAAGAGGGGGGATTGGGACAAGAAAAATGTGGACGAGAAGAGGGACGAAAGGACATTTGGGAATTATTCTCGAATGAGTAGGGAAGTGGAACAATGGAAGAATGAATACACAAATATTGTGGATTTGAGGGGGGTACAAAATCGATGGATTGGTGGAAGTAAATGTGGGCCATTTATGCGAATATTATTGAATTTATTGCGCATAAAAATAACCGGAAAAATGTGGACATTAGGGCATCTCACGGAAAAACACACTTCACGCGAATTTGGGGGAAAAAGGCCAATTGTCGAGAAGAAATGGATATTTATATGCGGGGTGTAGGACGTGGGAACAAAAATAGTTGCAAAAGTGGAAATGGAAAAAGGATAGAATGCGAGGGATGAGCCAGGAAATTGGATTAAATCCAAAATTGTTGGTGGAATTAAATATGAGATAGGTCTGGAATGATTGTATACCGTCAATCGGGTACTGTGCCATTTTCTTGAATAAATTCTCCGTGAGGGAATAGTCAATCTGGGAAAGCAAAATATATCATTTGAAAGTTCTAATTTACGGTACTTTATATTGTTCAAAACAATGTGGCTTTGCCGCCTCAGGGAGCAGTCAGAAATGAAAATGAAGGGAGGAAAGGAGAAAGGGGACATTTGTTTATTTTCTTCAATTGTTGCCTGATGAGGCTAAAATAGACACAATAGGAAAATTGGAGGGAAAATTGGAGAGGAATATGATTTGGTTGGTGGCAAAAAGACAATTGACTTTTTGTGCCGCGGGGGAGAAAATGGACACTCGGCACGACATTGGCAAATTATGGAGGGGATGCCGTGCCAGCAAAGACAATGAGGAATATTGGCTTGCCGGACTTCCCGAATGGACATTGGACGGACTTATAGAAAAGGAGGAAACGAAAATTGGTGGAGGCGAAGGCGATGAAGTGGATAAGGGTAATTGGAAAGGACTAAAATAATTTTCGACAGCTGCTGAATATGAAATGAATGAATGGACAATTGGTGGAAGGCATCCATATTTGGGCAAAGCAAAGATAAAATAAGAAATTGAACCTTTTTGAATTGATCGTTGGGGTCATAAAAAATTGGTGTGTAAAATTGAGGGACATCCCTGAAAAAATTGGCGCACTGACCTAAATCCTAAATAAACTTTGGAATGAAGAAGAGGTACAAAAATGATGAACTGCTTTTTGGTTAGTGGAATAAAAAAGTCCATCCATTTTTACGAAGATGAGGCGGAATTTAATTGCTGCTTATTTTGGTGACTTTTGTGAATTCAAAAATAAATAATATGGGAAAGAAAAGCCAAAATTATTTTGTAATTAAAATAAAATGAAATGAATGAATGGCATTTTCTCCTTTCTAATTCTAATTTCATTGCCTTTCTTTTTCTTAATTTTGTTAACGCGCCATTTGTTTTGGGAATGGCTGCTGAAAATTGCAACGGAGAATGAGAATTCGGCCGCGGCATAAAATTAATCATTTCATTCCATTCATCCAATTCAATCCAAACCACCGCAAATCATTTGTCGGCAAATAAAAATGGACAAATTCCCCGCAACCGGATTGCTTTTGGTGGGTGGATGGATAGATGGGGGATAAATCGAAATATAATATCAAAAGAAAATGTGAACTATTCCTGCTGGAGGAGATGTTTTCAAAATAATCAGTGAAATAAAATTAAATTAAAAATGAAATATTTGGTTGATTTTTATTGTTTTTATTTATTTCCTTTTTAGAAATTTTCCCAAAAATGTTCTCTTTTTATAGGAAATTTTCACTTTTTTTATGATTATTTGGGGGAAATCAGTGGAATAAATTGAATAAAAAAGATGTTTTGATAAAAAAGGAAAAATATTCGGTCAATTTTTATTGCTTTTCATTTCTCCCTTTTTGGAAATGTTGTCAAAAATGTTTTCATTTCATTAAATATTTTCTCCTTTTTTGATGATTTTTTGGAAGGGAATGATTTTTATTTTATTTCGATGTATCATCAGCAACAGAAATTAATCATATTTTTATTTTAACAATGGTTCAGATTGGAAATGAAAAAATGGTCATCCTCGAAAAATGGAAGATGCTTTCCATTTTGAATCATTACTCATTATCATTAGTCATTACAAATAGAAACGTGATTATTGAAAAGGTTAGAGGAAAAAAATGAATTTAATTGAAAATTAATTTTATTAAATTAATAAATTTTAATATTTATTTAAATTAATTTACCTCCTCCTCCAATTAAGGTTCTTGGCGGTTTTTGAATGGCTCTTTGTTGTTGTTTTCCCATTCGTTTTTGCTTCTTTTCCTCCTCCAAACCCATTTTGCCGATTGCCGTCATTCTGCAATAAATTTAATATTTTAAATTATTTTTAATATTGGAAAAAAATAATTCACATGGAGGAATAATTCATTCAGAGTAAATTTTTATTTTTTATTGTGATGACTCATCCATTGCCTCATTTTTGAAAGGGATTTGCATTAATTTGTATTCATTTCACAAAAAAATTATTGGTTTTTTATTCCTCTCCTAAAAATCATTTCCAAATATTATTTTTTTAAATAAAAATAATTTACAAAAATTATTAATTAAAAAAATTACTTTTGAAACTATAAAATATAGTCATAAAAATGTTATTACTTTGCCATTGGTTCAGATATAGATTTAATGTTAGGGAAAAGCTTTAGTGCCGGATATGAATCTTAAAAAGGTCTGTAATTTGGGCCATTTTAAAAATGATTTTGTAAATTTATTCATTGCCAAAATTGTTTTTAATGGATGCTGGCTTAATTTGGAAAAAGAACGAACATTTCTGCAGGTAAAATGACAAATTCAGTTGTCAATTTTGCCTCGGCAAAAAGGCGTAAACATTCGGTGCGTGTGCATCGACGAACATTGACTCCATCCAGACGCATTATGCAATCGCCTGGCAAAAGTCCGGCCCTTTGGGCGGCTGATCCCGACTCAACTTGCTCAATACGGACACAAAGAACACTAAAAATAATATTTAAATAATTAATTTGAAAATTTTCATTTAAATAAAGTTTTTAAAATATTTTATAAATTTTTAATTTTAATTTTTGACTATGAAAATAATTTGTAAAAATTAATTAAAAATAACTTTCATTTAAATGAAATTTTAAAAATATTTAATTAATTTTATTAAATTAATTTTTTGACTCTGAAAACAATTTTTTTAAAAAAAAATTAGAAAATAATTCATTTAAATAAGAAAAAAATTAATTAATTTTAAATTAATTATTTTTAATTAATTTAATTAATGTAATTATTTTTGTGTTTTATTGATTAACCGATTTGTGTTTTCCTCATTCTCGACAGCAATGGCCACCCCCAATCGTTCATCGAATGTTTGTCGGCGAAGCACAACTTTGCATTTTACCATTTTTGTGGATTGGGCACCCAACAAAAGTCTTTTGCCCAATTGACGTTTTGTGCGCAGCAAAACGTTCTGAAATATTCATTTGGTTAATATTTTGAAAAGAGGAATTAATTTGAATAAAATTTGGTTAATATTTTAAAAAGTGAGAGTTAATTTTGATAAAAAAATTCATAGAAACCTTCATTATTCCCTTTTTTCAACAATTTTATGACTTGAATTAATTCACATTGGAATATATTATTAAATTGAATTATTATTTTATTGGTTGGACTAATTAATTTTATTTGGGCTAAAAATATTCGATGAATTGGCCAATGGATTGAGTGAGGAAGGAGATAGGGTGGATATTCCCGCGGCCATAATTTTCGGCCAATCCAAGTCCCCTCCCTGTGCAGTTGTTCAAGCAATTCCTATTTTCTAGCATTCATTTCCTCCAACTTTTGTGTGCGAGAAAAGAATATTGACCAGTCAGTAATATTGGGAGGGAACAATTGAAATTTATCAAGTGGGCATTGGACAAAAATAATTTTTAAAAAACGTATTGAATTGCGCCATTATCCTAATATAAAATTTGCTTAAATTACCTTCATTCTCTGAAACTAAAACTTAGTAACTATAAAAATATCATCTTATAATTGGAACTTAAACTTTGGTTTAAATTAAATTAAAATTATTCTAAATAGTCTAATGCTAAGTAAATGTTAACACGAAATTACTTTATAAAATTAAATTAATTTTCCGTTTATAAAACTATGTAAATTTGTTTTCTGGATAGGCCCGATCCAGAATGGATGAAATGGGATGTAATCAAGGTCAATGGTACAATTCAAAATATGTTCTGGCTGTATATTAGGGTAAAAATTTATATAATTTAATTACTAAACCAAATCCCTAATAGTGAATTAAATAAAGTAATTTAATTAATTAGTATAAAAGTAAATTCAAGATTGACCTAAATTTTAAAAATTAGTTTAAATTTAAGCTAAGTATTATTTTGCCAAGCCCGAGTTAGGCAAACAATAAATCATGACTACTTTCCAGTCTCATAGTTAATAAAATAAAATAATTCAATAAAAATTCATTTCAAATCATTTTCCTATTTCCCGGATTAATTAAAAATGGCAACTTTCAAAGGACACAATTCAACCATCGGGGATTTAATTCCATAATTTCCATTCATTTACCATATTTTTTGCATTCTTTCCCTTGTCAATGCTCTTCAAACTGGCCGTCCTCCTCAGCAACCATCGACCACCTCCAAACACTGCTCCTTGCCTGGATATTGGCCTTCCACTGTGGATTATTGTAGGCGTTGGTGGCTTCATTTTCATTGATGTTGCCGTCGGCTCATCATAATCATTTTCAGCAATATTTTCATAGGCAATCAATTCACTTAAAATTATTTATTTTTAGTATTTCTAATTTTATTCATTATTTAAAGAATAAATTTAATAAATACAAAAAAATGATTTAATTTTGAGGTTAAATAACTTGGACATAACGAAATCTTGTAATTTTAAATTTAATTTTAAGCTTGAATTTAGGATAGGCTAGGCTTAAGGCCAGAGAGGAAATTTAGTGAGAGTCTGCTTTGAATAAGTTTTATGTTATTAAAAAAAGTCAATTTTTAACATAAATATTTTTTTCTAAATTAATACATTTCCTTATTTAAACCATTCCAATGTTATTTTCCCCACCAATTTTATTCTAATAAATTTACCAAAAAAAAAGAAATTTTTATTCAAATTTATTTACCTCAATTCTATTTAAAACTATTCATTATTTTCTTTTTTATTTGGGTATGAACCTATAAAAATTCATCAAAGAATTCTCTTTCTAAAAATGTAATAACATTCACTAATAAAAATAAATAAATTAATTAATTAATTAAATAATTTAATTACGCTTCTTTTTGTTGCTGAAAAGAGAATGTGGCCCTTCGAATGCACAAAGTTATTTCCACGCATTTTGCCATTTTCCTGAATACTTCCAACGATTCTGCATGGCTCATTCCTTGCAGGGGAATTCCACCAACACTCAACACTTCATCGCCTGAGGGAAAATGACAATTAATTATAAATATATTTTATTTGTACCTTTTTGTAATAATCCCGATTTTGCGGCCAATCCATTTGGGAAAATTGTCTTCACAAAAATGCCCATTGGCCCTCGGGGCGAATCGACGCCGCCAACAACGCTGAACCCGAGGCCAGGTATTCGTTTGCTAAATTTAATAAAAATATTATTTAATTTATTTATTTCATTTTGAACCTTTTTGAAGTGTTCTGGCCCTCTCTTTTCCTGTAAAGCAAAATTGTTTGGATGCTTCCAATTGACGTTCCCATTTGATTGCCATTTTGTTGCCGCCCAATTGTCATTATTATAATTTTTTTCGTTTCGCTGTAAATTATTTATATTTTTTAATAGAAAATAAATAAAATCAAAGGTCAATTAAAAGACAAAATACTAAAAATGACAAAGAAGAGTAAAATTTTAAATACTAAAATACTAATAAGCTTAAAAATGACATTGAGGTCAATGAAGAGATTTTGGCATTCAAAATCCCACATTTGAATGGGTAAATTCCAAATTCATTTCATTCCACGCCTTTTTGGCTATTTAATGAGGAGGTGGGAATATGGACCTGGAACCAGTTTGTCTCCCCACATTTCCTTCCTCATTTTGACTGACCACCACCCATCGATGCAGCCAATTCAACTCAAAATCAAGTGGCTTTCAGCCATCCATTTTTGGATTGACTTTGATGATGAGGGTGAGAATGGCGTGACGGCTTAATAGCAAAAAAGTCGAATTAAAGGAGGGGATTACCCGAGTTTGGTTTGGGGGAAATGAGGGATTTTGGGTGGATTTGAATTCTTTTTGTCAATTTAATTGCCCTCATATGGCCTTGTAGGGCAATTTGAATCAATTTTCAATATTATAATTGTCCCAAAATGGCCTTTATATAATTAGAATTTTTGGAAAAAATTTTTCAGTCTACTATTTTAAATTCTTTTTATCGTTAAACCTAATAAGGAAGCGATTTTCAAGGCATCATTTAGCATATTAGTTCATTTGGTCTCCTCAGAAATTCATATTTAGTTTGCTTGATTTGAACTGAAGCAAGTTTTTTTAAATCATAAAGTTAAATGGTTTAAATCATTCAAATAAGACAAACTAATATACCTATATGATATTTAGGCTCCTCAATTCATATTTTTGTTCGATTTGGTCTGAATCGAATTTTAAACCTAAAAACTAAAAATCATTTAAATAAATTTTTTAGTTTATTCTGTTTTGGATCAAATCAAACAAACCAAAAACCATATATGAATCGATACAATTCAATGAGCTGATTTTCCTGATGAAATCTTTTCCTAAACCATTATAGGTTTGTTTACAAAACTTTGGCGGCAACTATTTTTGTTGAATGAAAATATTTCCTCATTGATTTCGGAATTTGGTCAAAAATTGCGCACGGGATGCTTTGATTTTTGGACAGGCTTTATTTATATTCCACAGCGATTATGAATGAATGCGGCGAACTTTTTTTGTGAAGACTGATGAGTGATGACTAACAAAATGGAAGGGAAAACTGGCGCAATATTTTTGCTGCTGTGGGGGTAAAAGGCGATCAAGCGAATCGGCTTCGGCTTTTGATGGATGATGGGAGGGCACATAAAAATATGTGATGAAAATGGAAATGAATGAATGAATGGAATTTGGGCATTGGCATGGAAGATTGAATAATGGATGGATTTTGTTCGCCTTTTTTAGGTGGATAAATTTGCATTTGTTTTTTTGCTTTTTCCAAATTTAATTATCTGGTACTTGTGTCAGAGATCCCTTTTTTCGTGAGAAGTGTAAACGGTAAAAGATAAAAGTATCGGACCTTCTCCGATTATTAGGGATATTAGGGGCTACATGAGATGATTTTTATCACATCATATCCTTAACCTATCCCCTAATGATCCTAACCCTAGCCCTTTGGCCCATAGGAGGGACGTTTCACTTTCCAATAAAGGGACCCAAATGGCACAAGTACCAATTATCCTAATTACAATGTCCATTCATTTTTTGGGTGGCATTCGGGAATTCAGCCCTAAAAACATTTACAATTGCAACATGAATTAGTCGATTATTAATATTTAAGGATGTGATTGGCATGATTTACGATAGGGTGACTTGTTGGATTTCTCTATTCAAACTTGGAAGCCAAAATTTCACACTTTTTTCCTTTTTCTTTCTTTCCTTCATGAATTTATTCCAGCCAATTCATCCCACTTTGTCGGATGAATGAAAAGAAATGGAAGAGGAAAGGGGATGAATGCTAAAAAGTGAAGGAAATGAGGACGAACGACGACCGAACCCACCCAACCACCCTCATGCCCTCCAAATTCCCACCCAGTGGTGCCCTCATTTTCGCCCTTTTTGTGTGGACATTTGACCTCATCAACTTTTTCACTGCAGGGAATGGAGGAATGGAAAGGATTTAGAGTTGGAGAGGGCAAAATTGCTTTTGGCGGAACAACAAAGAGAGGAAAAATGGAACAAACTCATATTTTTTGGGGGATTTTATTGCCAAAATTCTATTTGTTTAAAGCGAATATTTCAATAAATTTGATTTGCAATTTCAATAAAATTATTTTTTAATTTTGAAAATTATATTAATAAATTTTTAACTGAGGCATTGTAAAGCAAAATATTTTAAAAATTCAAATAATTTAGATGAATAAATTCGCCAAATTATTAAAAGATTTTATGAGATACAAAAAAATTAAAATATTTTATGAATGATTTTATGAGATACAAAAAAATTAAAATATTTTATGAAAGATTTTATGAGATACAAAAAAATTAAAATATTTTATGAAAGATTTTATGAGATACAAAAAAATTAAAATATTTTATGAAAGATTTTATGAGATACAAAAAAATTAAAATATTTTATGAGATGCAAAAAATTAAATATTTTATGAGATGCAAAAAAATTAAAAAATTTTATGAGATGCAAAAAAATAAAAGAAAAAATTAAAAGATTTGGTAAAATACGTTTATACGGTCCAGACTCTAAATCATATAAATGATATACCATTCGACGTGTCTTGACGAGCTGAATACGAATATGCAAAAATTTAGAGCGCGCGAGCACTTTTGGCCACGTTATGGCCATTAAAATTCATTTTCCCTTAAAAGTGAAGGGTCCCCTCTATGGGTCGAAAAATGTTTAAATTTTTTTCATGGCCTTATTATAGCTCATTCGACGCGGCTCGATGAGCAGAGTCTGAATCTGTGATTGGTTTCGCCTAAAACTCTAAAATAAAAAAGTTATGACCATTTTTGTTTCGCTGGAATGTGTTGGAACTGCGGAGGAATGTAAGAGTGGACTCCGGAGTGTGCGTAGCCGAAGCGCGGGAACTGGACGAGCTTGTGGCGAGCGAAGCGAGCCACAAGCTCGTCTGGTCGCGCGGAGGCGGAGCACACGGAGGAGTCCTCTCTGAAATGCCCACCGGAGCAGTTCCAATCCGTATTTCCTTTGCGCAACTTTTTTTTATTTCTTTGGTTCATAACTTTTTTATTTTTGAGTTTTATGCAAAACCGATGAAATTTTCGTAACCAGCTCGTTGAGACACGTCGATTAAGCTATAATATGTCGATATAAAAAATTTTAATTTTTTCTACCCCAAGGGGAGACCCTTCACTTTTTCGATTTTCATATGGCCATAACTTGGCCCAAAATGCGAGCGCGCTGAAACTAATTATATTTTTGGACTCAACTCGTCGAGCTCTATCGAATGGTATATCATTTGTATGATTTTGAGCTTGGACCGTATAAACGTATTTGTAAGATTTTATGAGATCAAAAATTTAAAAGATTTTATGAGATCAAAAATTTAAAAGATTTTATGAGATGCAAAAAAATTAAAAAGAAGTGCAAATTATATGCCTTTCGATGATTTTTGAAAATAATGATATGGTTTTCCTCCAATTGAGGCACAAAATTATGCTAATAAAAAGGTGAAAAATAACCCCAAATGAATGGTCCACTGTCCACCTATTTCACCTCGACCTCATTCATTCAAATTTCCCTCCATCCAATCCTCCAAACATTCCCTCGCGCAGCACATTTCCCTCATCAAAATGTGTGTGGAATATGTATATTTATTATTATTATTTATGTTCGGGCAGCCAATAACAATCCAAATCTAAGGGTGGACAATTCGAAGGGAGAATATTTATTTGGAGGAGTTCAATGCTCCGCCAATTTCCTTATTTGCCCGGAAATATTTATTCTTCAAGGAATTTTGTGCATTTTGAGGAAATGAGGGAAAAAGTATAGGAATGAATGGGGGTCCCAAAAAAATTTTTTTTTGATTTTTTAAAAATGATACATTTTCTTGACCCTAAATTACTCCAAAAATTATATTTTTGAAAAATCAAAAAAAAATATTTTTGGGACTAGCAGGAATTCTATAATCTATATCTTTGCCGAAAGGAAGGAAAAATCACAAAAGGATGATATATGAGGGAATATTTATAGCCACAAATTTATTAAAAGAACGCAACATTTTTTGAACAAATTCTATATTATTGTTTGAAGAATCATTTGAAGTGCATGAAAATGGGGAATTTTTGATGATTGGGCATTGGGACTGATCAACATAATAAAAAAATGAATGTGCATTTTCTGCGCCCACATCAAATTCCCTTGAGGCAATTCTGCCTTCTCCCCAACTAAACCAATTAATTAAAACAACCAAAAAATCGCCAACAATTCTCGCTTCTTTCCACATTAGCAATAAATAAAACACTACTCCAATCCAAATGGGAGGAACAGCGAAATGGGAGAAAAAATCGGCCGAAAAAAACAATTCATTGCGCTGATTCCGCTGAGAATGATTGAATGAAAGAATTTGTGATTTGGATGGGTGGAATTGGTCCTGAAATGGGAGGGGATGGAAACGGGCAAAAGTGGAGGAACGAAAATGAACAAAATTATTCCCGCATTCCATGCCCTTCAAATAATAAATAAATCAAATTGGAAAATTAGCTGATGTGATGAGCAATGGGCAACCAAAATGTTCGCCAAAAATAAGAAAAACGATTGAGATGATTATTCTTTTTGGAACATACTACATAAATGAATGGTATAGTATTTAATATTTATATTTAATATGCCGAAAAAACATTGAAATTGCCGAAAAAGCTTATAACTATTTAGCATTTTGTCCTACACCCTCAAACCATATATCCAATCAATAGATCTCGTCAAGACGCATCGAATGGTATATAATAGGCCGAGTATTAAAGGTATTAAACCGTTTTAAACCTTTTTTAATTTTTGGTTCAAAACTAAGTTAGAATTGGTTAAACTATGACAAATTATATACCAATCGACGCATCTTGACGAGATCTATCGATTGAGTATATTGTTTGTGTGTCTAGGACAAACCAGTGAACCGCTAAAGCTTTTCGACATTTTCAATAATCTTTTCGGCAATTTCAATGTTTTTTCGGCAAATTAAATATTTCCCTATATGAATTGGTGGACCGAATAAATAATTAAGAGTAAAATTAAATTTTGACTATTTCCGGCACAAAAATAAATCTACAATTTTTTTTTTGCAATTTTACAGTCCATTTTTTGTCAAACAATATAGCAATGGTAATTTCGAATAAATTCCAGATTTTCTCGAAAAAATTATTTATTATAATTATAAATTGCTGATTTACAATAAATTAAGCTTTTTTACTAGAATTCATTTCCTTGTCAAACTTAATTGATTTTAGTGTCTATGTTTAGCCGTTCATTAAAAAAGATCAGACGACACTCATCAAAATGGAATAAAAAAAGTGCACTCATTATTATTCAAAGTATATTATCATTTCTTACTAAACTTTTTTTGCTCATTAAAATTTGTCGGAATTCATTAATAAATTGCAATTTCCATTTTTTAAGTATAAATTTGTGTTTTATATAAAAATGATAAATTTGCCCATTTTATTTGCTAAAATTTAACAATATTATTTAATATATTCCAAACAAATATATTTTCCGCAAATTCCAATGTCCTCCATTGACCCCATTATATATTGGACCACATTGGTTCAATTCATCATTTGTTCCATTGGATTTATTTTCAATTCTTTCCTTGTCTTCACAATCATCAAAAATAAGTAAATTGATTACAATTAGAGTTGCCACGGAATTTCCGGTACCGGTGGCCGGAAGTTCCGACCTTTGTGGGTTCCAGTTACAATTCCGGATTGAAAAATGAGTTCCGATTCCGGTTTCGGTTCCGGCTTTTTTGAGTTACGGTCCCGTTTCCGGTCAAAATCCTGGTTCCGGGGCAATTCTAATTAAAATATATTTAATTCATTTATATTCCCACAGGAAACTTCGTCATTCGTGTTGTTCCATTTTGATTTTGGCAATGGCCATTTTTGATTGTTTTGCTGAATCTTCACTCATTTTCGTGCCAACAATTTTGACCTTTTCAAACACAACAATTCCCCTTCAACTTTGTTTTTTCCTCCAATTATATGGTCCAGTTTGCCAAACGAATATGCAAAATTTACTTTTCTTGATCAGCATTGATCGATTCATTTCCGCAATTTTCCCACTCCAGTAAGGCAATATTTTTTATTTTTTTTATTTTTTTTTGAATTTTCAGATATAAATTTTTGATAACAGCAACAAATAAAAATCGCTATTTGTTTGGCCTCGTTGGCTCCTCTGGGTGTATCTCCATATTCACCATATTTCTATATTATAATTATTCAATGAATGATTCAAACAAATTTAAGTAAATTATTCACAATTTTGATGATTTATTGTTTAATTAAAAAAATGTGATTGTAAGCCTTTGGCCAAAATACTCTAATAATTTAAAATTAAATCAGATTTAGAAATAATATAAGTTATTAATAAGGCCAGGAAATAAGGCATTTAAAAATGGAAAAATAGACGCCTAAAATAGGCAGAAAAAGTACAAAATAGGCGCAAAAATAGGCAAATAAAATTGAATTTTTTTTTTGACTTTTTGGCACTTTTTGAATATTTTTTAAACCATTTTTTAATAAAATTTTAAAGAAAAATGCCTAAAAAGGCATAAAATCGGCAACTAAAAAAATTATTTGGTTCGGACGGGATTCGAACCCAAGTTGTCTCGCATTTTTGCAATCCAAAACCCCTCTCTTCGTCATTCGGCCATAATTTTCAATTTCCAAGAATGAAAATTTTTACAAATTAGAAGACGAAAATGTCCCATTTTTTCGCATATTTTATCCAATTTATCAAAATTTAATTCAAAAATTTACATTATTGCATTTTTGGTTGAAAATTTATCAAAAAATGCCAAAATAGGCAAATTAGGCGGAAAATATGCAAGAAAAGTCGAAAATAGGCAAAAATAGGAAGTTTAAAACCTTTTATTTTACTTTCAAACCAAGTTAAAAACAATTTTTATATGTGTATTATAGCGTTACATGTTTATGAAAAAAATAGGCATCTGCCTTAAAATCCGGACCTTAATTATTAAAAATGAGTAAAAGCCAAAAAAAATAATTTAAAACATATTTTTTTGCAGTGAAGTTTATTGTCAGCCAACAGATTTAATGGGCCCTTTGGGCATGTCTTTTATTTTAAATTGGCTTCTCATCCTGAATATTGGCACCGTTCTTGTCTACATTTCATTGTGGCTACTGATTCGATACAAATGTTGTTAAAAAAATTTATTTAAATTTTATTCTAACAATTTTAAGTTGTCAATTTGGGCAATGATGACTATCGCATTCTCCGTTCCCTTTATGTTTTGATGTATTTCTTATTTTTTTGCTGGTTTCCTTTGCCTTTATTTGGCACCTTTCTTGTCCCAAATTTGTCGATCAGCCCAATTCTCAAAAATTCATTATTGAGGGCATTGCAACAATTTAGTAAAATTGGCCAAGCAGCCAATGCCCCAATTTTGTATTTTTGCAGGTTTTTTGTTGAAAAAAAGATTAAATTAAATTTTTTTATTTATTTTCAGTTCTGATTATCGAAATGCAATGAAAAAAGAATTTTTGAATATTTTCAAGTGTTGTAAAACAATTAAAATTGCCAATGCCAGCAAAATTCATCAAACAAATTCCAATTTCCCGGCAAATAATCAACCAATTATTGTGAATAATTTTGTAAACAATTCCATTTGATATTTTATAATCTTAATTATTAATCTCATCATTTTACATTTATTAATTAATATCTATTATTTATTTTGGAACATTATAAATAAAATAAAGGCAATTGTAAAATTTTATGGTTGAGATTAGTATATGTATTTATTTATTTTTATTTCATATTATATTTTTTTCTAATTTCATTACCAAGTTATATTAACGTTCAAAATTTTGTGATATATGTAAAAGAGTAATAGCTGCAACCGGCTCCCCGGATTAACAATTTTTTGACCAGCAAATAAATTAAATTTAGAATAAATTGAGCTTCCATGATTGCGCTTTTCATATTAAAAAATTCGTTTTAAACATTTCAATTATATCATGTATTTGCAAGTATCATTAAAGGATGTTTTGAAATTTCTTTATAGTTTTCCAACATGTTTAGCACGAAAACATCATTGATTTTCAAGTTTAATCCCTGTAAATAGCCGAAAATGGTTTAGAAGCGACATATTTAGGTAAAAACCTCACATTAAAACTTTTTCTAAAATTTATTTGCTCATCAAAATTAATTGGCTTTAGCGCCTTACCTTTCATTAAAAAGATAAATGAGCAGATGATACTGCGGAATTATTAAAATCAGAACAGGCGGAATTATTAAAATCAGAACAAGCGGAATTATTAAAATCAGAACAGGCGGAATTATTAAAATCAGAACAGGCGGAATTATTAAAATCAGAACAGACGGAATTATTAAAATCAGAACAGGCGGAATTATTAAAATCAGAACAGGCGGAATTATTAAAATCAGAACAGGCGGAATTATTAAAATCAGAACAGGCGGAATTATTAAAATCAGAACAGGCGGAATTATTAAAATCAGAATAGGCGGAATTATTTAAATCAGAACAGGCGGAATTATTAAAATCAGAACAGGCGGAATTATTAAAATCAGAACAGGCGGAATTATTAAAATCAGAACAGGCGGAATTATTAAAATCAGAACAGGCGGAATTATTAAAATCAGAACAGGCGGAATTATTAAAATCAGAACAGGCGGAATTATTAAAATCAGAACGGGCGGAATTATTAAAATCAGAACAGGCGGAATTATTAAAATCAGAACAGGCGGAATTATTAAAATCAGAACAGGCGGAATTATTAAAATCAGAACGGGCGGAATTATTAAAATCAGGAGTGATCAGCTCATCGAATCATAAAATAAGTTCTTCACCAATACGGTGGCCCTCCACTTTTGCGATTTTCATGAGTTCATAAATTTTTAACCAGCAGAGTTGAGTGTATGATATATTTTTGGTACCATTTCACTCAGCATGTCTAGAGAGGGAGGTGAATGATGTATAGGAAGGATTACCAGTAAATTTTACTTTCGCTATACTGTAGTTATGCCTTAATTTAAAGTTTAAACTCAACACTAAATACTACAATTTATTTTCAAAATTCTTAATTGCCTTTATCGTCTCACCTTCATCAAAAATCAACTTCAAAATGGAATAGTAAAAGAGTAGAATACATTTCTCATTAAAATGTACCGGAATTCATTAATGCGTCTCAATTTACACTCTTTCATTTTTGTATAAATTTATGTTAAAATTGTGTCTACAAACATTTAAAAAATAAAAATTTACTCTTTTATTTAGTAAAATTTAATAATATTTAATTTAATTCTACATTCCAATGTCCTCCATTGATCCCATTCTATATTGGGCCACATTGGCCCAATTCATCATTTGTTCCATTGGATTTATTTTTAACAGTTTCCTCGTCTTTGTCATCATCAAAAATAGGTAAATTAATTAATATATCCAAATACAGTACACATTAATAGTTTCATTATTCCCATAGGAAACTTCGTCAATCGTGTTGTGCCATTTTAATTTTGACCATGGCCATTTATGATTGTTTTACTGAATTTTCCGTCATTTTGCCAACAATTTTGACAATTTCCGACACAACAATTTCCCTTCAACTTTGTTTTTTCATTTAATCTTACAGCCCATTTTCCAATATGAATATGCAAAATTTGCTATTTTTAATCAGCATTGATCGATTCATTTCAACAATTTTCCCACTCCGGTAAGACAATGTATCTTTTTAGTAATTTTTAAATTTTCAGGTATAAATTTCTATCAAAAACAAATAAAAGACGTTATTTATTTGTTCTCATTGGCTCCGATGCATTTGTCTCATTTTTCTTCACACTTTTACCCTATTATAATTATTCTTTGGATGATTCAAACAAATTAAAGTAAATTATTTTCATTTTTTTTAATAGACTCATTTTCATTATAATTAAATATGCTTATCATTTTCCCACTTTTAAAAAGGGAAGACTCAAAATATTTTAAAATTAAATGGAAATTAACACAATTTAAATTAAACTAATTTTATAATGCAGGCAAGTCTATTGTCAGACAACGGATATTATGAGTCCTTTGGCAATATTTTGGGGTTTAAATTTGGCTTTAGTCATGAATATAGGCACTGTGCTCATCTACACTTCACTCTGGCTTCTGATTCGATGCAAATGTTGATCAAAATTTAATTTATTAAATTCAGAATTTTCTAGTTTTAAATTTGGGCCAGGATAATGGCATCCTTCGTTCCCTTTATGTTTTGATGTTTGTCACATTTTTTTGTTGGTTTCCATTGCCTTTGTTTGGCAATTTCCTCATCCCAAATTTGTCGATCAGCCCAATTCCCAAAAATTCATTATTTAGGGCATTACAACAATTGCCTAAAATTGGCCAAGCGTCCAACGCTCCAATTTTGTATTTTTACAGGTTCGAAAAATATTTAATAAATAAATAAAATATTTTTTATATATTTTCAGTTCCGATTATCGAAATGTAATGCAGAAAGAATTTTTTAATATTTTCAAATGTTGTAAAACAATTAAAAATGCCAATACAATCAGAATACATCATACAAATTCCAATTTCGCGGCAAATATTCGGCCAATTACTGTAAATAATTTTGTCAATTCCATTTGATATTTACATATTTGATTATTAATTTTACCAATTCTGCAATTATTAATTATATTTATTAATTTTATAATTAATATTAATAAAGGCAATTGGAAATTTTATGCACAATATTAATGAATTTTAATGTGAATTGTGTGGATACTGGATACTCAATGAGGAGATATGAATTAGGGCCAAATATGCGGATAAAGCAGGTTTTATGGCCATATCTCAGAGGGGAGGTCCATTTAGGAAAAACGGACTTCACTTCTGGGAGAAACCCATATATAATCTACAAAAATAGCTAGGTCTCGTTTCAAAAGCCCACCTTCACTTGCATACCTTCCCTTGTTAGAAATAAAAAATAAATATATTCTCCATTCCAATGTCCTCCATTGATCCCATTATTCTATATTGGGCCACATTGGCCCAATTCATCATTTGTTTCATTGGATTTATTTTCAACAGTTTTCTCGTCTTTGTCATCATCAAAAATAAGTAAAATGAGATATCCGCCAAAATTCTCTTGAATAATTCATTATTCCTGCAACAGAGCACTCCGTCATACATGTTGTTCAATTTTAATTTTGACAATGGCCATTTATGATTGTTTTGCTGAATTTTCGCTCATTTCTCTGCCAACAATTTTGACTATTTCCGACATAACTATTTCCATTCAACTTTGTTTTTTCGTTGAATCTTATGGCCCATTTTTTCAAATGAATATGCAAACTTTGCTATTTTTAATCAGTCTGGATCGCTTAATTTCCACAATTTTCCCATTTCAGTAAGGCGATGCATGTTTTTAATTTTTCAAATTTAATTTTCAGGTATAAATTTCTTTCAAAAACACATAAAAAAATATATTTATTTGGTCTCATTGGCTCTGATGCAATTGTCTCATTTTTCTTCACACTTTTACCCTATTATTATAATTCCATGGATGATACAAACAAATTAAAGTAAATTATTTACTTAATTTTGGTTTTTAAATAATTAAACGATCCGTTTTATCTACTTATTTAAAAATAAGACAAAAATTAATCTAGGATATAGGACCCAAATGCTAGGTCAATTAAATAATTATATAAAAATATGAAAAAACTAAATGTTAGGAAAAAAACTAAATGATTTGGAAAAAACATTGATTGTTTGGAAAAACACAAAAGATATTATTTTTATTTTTTATTATTATATCAAATTTAAATCAAAAATTCTTAATTTTTAATTTGTATGATTTAAGGAATCGCTCATATTTTCATTAATTTTTGTCTTCTGTGGAATTTACCCCAAACAATTGTATCAAACATTTTTAATATAAAAAAATTCCAATAAAAAATTCAACAACATTTTAAAAATATTTTAAGGCAAGTCTATTGTCAGCCAACGGATATGATGAGCCCATTGGCATTATCTTTGGCTTTGGATTTAGTTTTAATCACAAATATTGGCACCGTTCTTGTCTACATTTCTTTGTGGCTGCTGATTCGATGCAAATGTTGTTTAAATTTAATTTTTCAAAATTCTTAAACATTTTTTAGTTGTCAATTTGGGCGAGGATAAAACTGATCATCGCATTTTTCGTTCCCTATATGTTTTGATGTTTGTATCATTCTTTTGCTGGTTTCCATTGCCTTTATTTGGCAATTATCTTATTCCAAATTTGTCGGTCAGTCCAATTCTCAAAAATTCATTATTTAGAGCATTAAATCAACTTAATAAATTTGCCCAAGCCTCCAATGCTCCAATTTTATATTTTTGCAAGTTTTTTTTAATTGAAAAATAAATAAATACTTATTTATTTTCAGTTCCGATTATCGAAATGCAATGCAAAAAGAATTTTGGAATATTTTCAAATGTAAAATCATTAAAAATGGCGATGCCAGCAGAATTCATCATACAAATTCCATTTTCCCGGCAAATTGAACAATTATTGTGAATAATTTTGTGATCAATTCCATTTGATATTTTTACATAATTCTTATGTATATTTTAAAAAAGTTTAGTAAATCTCGGTTAAGTATCATTTTAGCGCATTGATATGTCGCCCGCTTTAATTAATGAGGATGGTTATCGAATTCGGTAATGCCTATCTTCCTGACAGAAAAGAATAAAAAGCGATATTTGTTTGGCTTCATTGACTTCAATGCTTTTGTCTTATTTTTCTTCAAAATTTATTTGTGAATAGAATGGATTCTGTACTTTTGAACAATAAATTTTCATCCATTTGAACAAAAAGTTTGATTAATTGTTGCTCGATATAAATTTTACAAAATATATATTTATTGTCATTTTAAATCAAAGAAAAATAAATTTTATCAAGCGGAATTATTAAATCAAAATAGGCGAAAGTAAAAATCAGAACTGGCGGAATTATTAAAATCAGAATTGGCGGAATTATTAAAATCAGAACAGGCAGAATTATTAAAATCAGAACAGGCGGAATTATTTAAATCAGAACAGGCGGAATTATTAAAATCAGAACAGGCAGAATTATTAAAATCAGAACAGGCGGAATTATTTAAATCAGAACAGGCGGAATTATTAAAATCAGAACAGGCTGAATTTTTAAAATCATAACAAACGGAATTATTAAAATCAGAACAGGCGGAATTATTTAAATCAGAACAGGCGGAATTATTTAAATCAGAACAGGCGGAATTATTAAAATCAGAACAGGCGGAATTATTAAAATCAGAACAGGCGGAATTATTAAAATCAGAACAGGCTGAATTATTAAAATCAGAACAGACGGAATTATTAAAAACAGAACAGGCGGAATTATTAAAATCAGAACAGGCGGAATTATTTAAATCAGAACAGGCGGAATTATTAAAATCAGAACAGGCGGAATTATTAAAATCAGAACAGGCGGAATTATTAAAATCAGAACAGACGGAATTATTAAAATCAGAACAGGCTGTATTTTTAAAATCAGAACAGGCGGAATTATTAAAATCAGAACAGGCGGAATTATTAAAATCAGAACAGACGGAATTATTAAAATCAGAACAGGCTGAATTTTTAAAATCAGAACAAACGGAATTAATAAAATCAGAACAGGCGGAATTATTAAAATCAGAACAGGCGGAATTATTAAAATCAGAACAAACGGAATTATTAAAATCAGAACAGGCGGAATTATTTAAATCAGAACAGGCGGAATTATTAAAATCAGAACAGGCGGAATTATTAAAATCAGAACAGGCGGAATTATTAAAATCAGAACAGGCGGAATTATTAAAATCAGAACAGGCGGAATTATTAAAATCAGAACAGGCGGAATTATTTAAATCAGAACAGGCGGAATTATTAAAATCAGAACAGACGGAATTATTAAAATCAGAACAGGCGGAATTATTAAAATCAAAACAAGTATAATTAATAAAGTATAAAAATAATAGGTTTGCCCTTTTTCGAACAAATTAATATTTTTCGAAATTATTGATAGATCAAATTAAGCTTTTACTACAATCTTATAAAAATTCACAAAAATATTGTAATTTTCTTTAGCTTCTCATTAAAAAAGATCAACCGAAACCGATTATTAAAAAATGTACTCATTCGTTGGACATTAACATTTCATAGCCATTTTACTTATAAAAATATGGCGTATTCACTAATGAATTTGCTTGCGCAATTTTTATTTTTTCATTTTGTTTAAATTTATTTTAGAATTATGTCTCATTTTCACTTTTTATTTGCTAATTTGTTTTTGTAATTTTAATTTCATGTTAATTTTTTATAATTTCATTGACAAATTATATGAGCCTTCAAAATTTATTTGATCAAACATATTTGGATGCCCCAATAGTCCATTTCCATAATCACTTTCATCAAAAATTTTAATGACTATTTTCATCAAGTACTACCCATACCTACCCATAAATTTTTTTTCAAATTTTTGGTGAAATGATATAACAATCGACGCGTCTTGACGAGCTGATTGCAAAAATGTCAGAAATTTTGAGCAGGCGAGCATTTTTGGCCAAGTTATGGCCATTTGAAAATCACAAAAGTGCTTGGTCCCCCCTATGGGTCTGAACTCGAAAAATTTTTTGGAAATTTTTTCAGTCAAATTATAGCTCATTCGACGCATCTCGATGAGTAGAGTGTGAATCTGTCATCGGTTTCGCAGAAAACACAAAAATAAAAAAGTTACAATCGCGCAAATCTGCGCAGTTCCAACAGATTCCAGCGAAACTAAAATGGCCATAACTTTTTTAATTTTGAATTTTACGAGAAAACGATGACAGATTCAAGCTTATCTCATCAAAACACATCGAATGAGATATAATTTCACCAAAAAAATTTACAAAAAATTTTTCGTATTCCAACCCATAGGGGGGACCAAGCACTTTTGTGATTTTTATGAGGGCATAACTTTTTTAATTTTGAGTTTTATGCGAAACCGATAACATTTTCGTTACCAGCTCATCAAGTCGCGTCGATTGATATATCATTTCTGAAAAAAATTTTTTTCAAAAAAAATTCGACCCAAAAAGGGGATACAAACTGGATAAGTACCGAATTTGGCTTTAGAGAGATTGTGGGTTTTGCGTAATTAATTATTTAATAATCGCATCATTTTACATTTATTAATTAATATTTATTATTTATTTTGGAATTTTATGATTAAAATAAAAACAATTGTAAAATTTTATGGTTCAAAATAGAATATTTATTTATTTTTATAACATATTATATTTTTTTTTCTAATTTAATTACCAAATTATATTAGCGTGCAAAATTTTTTTGATATAGAAGACCCTTGGGGGAAATTAGTGGCAAATCATGTTCATGGATTTAATTAATTGAATTTTGCCTATAATGAAAGTAAAGCATACAAAATGAGTTTGACAATTTCGAACAAATTCATATTTTTCTAAATTAAATTTACAATAAATTGAGCAAATTAATTGTGTATTCGAATTTGTTAGCTCATCAAAATTAATTGCCTTTATTAGCGTCTCGGCTTTTCATAAAAAAGATCAGTGAGCAGGCAGACGATATTCATCATATTGTATATTATCATTTCCTTGTTTTTTTTCGACCTTTTTTGCTCATTAAAATTTGACGGAATTCATTAATGAATTTGTCTGCGCCATTCCATTCTACTTTCTTTTTTTATAAAATATTCGTTAAAAATATCTATTAAAACATTTTGCCATATTTATTTGGTAAAATATAATAATATTTAATAAATTCTCCATAACAAGCAATGCCCTCAATTGATCCCACAAACATATTTGATCAAATATTTTAATCAAATTTCTGGAATCGAAAATTATAGACCAAACGTCAAATATTGTTTCCTAAAAAATGTTTATCAAATATATTTATTTTCAAATATATTTGATGCAATAAACTATGGATATAGCTTTGGGGTGAATTAGTTTAAAGAATGGTAGTGGATTGAATTGTAATTTGCCTGAAAATAAAGTTTAAATCCATATGATTTATATGTATTTGTTATTTATTATATTTAATTCATATCTTCTCAAAATAAATTTTTTGTTATTTATAAAATTATGAAATTTAAGTTTAAAATTTATTTCCTCAACAAAATTAATTTTTTTTAACATCTCGTTTCTCATTAAAAAAATCACTAGAGACGATTCTAATCAAAATGGAATACAAAAAGCCCACGCATGTTTACTAATTTTTGGACATTGACATTTCTTAATCCACCATTTTTTTGTTCATTAAAATTTGCCGGAATCCATTAATGAATTTGTGTGCGCAATTCCATTTTTTTCATTTGTCAAAATTTACATTAAAATTATTTACATAGAAAAATTTAATATTTGTCTTTTTATTTAGTAAAATTAAAAAAATAAAAATAAAATATTTCCAATCAAATAAATATATTCTCCAATGTCCTCCATTGATCCAGTTCAATATTGGACCACATTGACCCAATGCATCGTTTGTTCAATTGGATTAGTTTTCAATTGTTTCCTCGTCTTCGTTATCATCAAAAATAAGTAAAAATAAACAATTCATTGAAATAATTTTATTATTCTCACAGGAAACTTCGTCATTCGTGTTGTTCCATTTTGATTTTTACTATGGCCATTTATGATTGCATTTCTGAATTTTCGCTCATTTCTCTGCCAACAATTTTGACTATTTCCGACACAACAATTTCCATTCAACTTTGTTTTTTATTCGGAACTTACGGCCCATTTTTCAATATGAATATGCAAACATTGCTTTTTCTAATTAGCATTGATCGATTAATCTCCATAATTTTTCCAGTCCAGTAAGGCAATGAATCTTATTTATTTCAAATTTTAATTTTTAGATATAAATTCCTATCAAAAAAGCATAAAAATCGCTATTTATTTGGCCTAATTGGCTCCGATGCATTTGTCTCATTTTTCTTCACACTTTTACCCTTTTATAATTATTCCATGGATGATTCAAACAAATTAAAGTAAATTATTTTTAATTAAATGAAAATCTCATTTGCCTAATTCTTTAATTTTTATAAAAAAATGCCAATTAATCTAATAAAATCAAATTAAAAGCAATACTTGTTACGATCGCATTATCACACTTAGAAATTAGAATTAGATTGATTGTGTATAATTCGCTATAGCAAAAATAGGATATACCGAGATTTACGCAACTCTTATTAATAATTAGGGCGCGGATTTTTATGCACCGAAAAGTGCCAATATATGCGCATATATATGCACCAAAAAAGGCTAAAATATGCACGAAATATGCCAAAAAATTCCAAAATATGCACATTTTATGCACAAAATTAAATGATTTTTTCTATTAAAAGTCAAAAAATGATAAAAAATTTTTATTAAACTCGAAAATTTATCATTCTATTGCTCAAAATTGCAAAAAATATAAATTTCCAAAAATTTTGTACCACTGAAAAAAAAAACAATTGGTTTTCGACTCAAATGGGGGACCCTTCACTTTTTAGGAAAAATTTTCCATTTTATTTTTTTTACAAATTTTCTAGTCAAAATAAAGAAATTTTCCCGAAAATACTATTCTAACATAAATTTTGAATTTTTTTTTCCCAGAAATTAAAAAAAATACAAAAAACTTTTCTAAAAATTTCAAAATTTTCCCTAAAAATTGGTAAAAATTCACGAATTTTTGGAAAATATGCACCAAAATATGCACAGAATGCCAAAATATGCCAAAATATGCATTATGAAACCGGTTCAAAATCATTTTTAGAACCTAAAACCACACTTTTCGCACTCCCCAATGCTGTGCATATTCGCACACAAAATATGCATTTCCATAAAAATCCGCCCCCTATTAATAATACTAGAATTGAATTGGGGATATAGAGATCACCTAAAATGAGAAGAATCATATTCTCCCATACATTTCAATTTTCATATATTTTTTAATGCAGGCAAGTCTATTGTCAGCTAACGGCGGATATGATGAGCCCATTGGCAATATTTTTAGCTCTTAATTTGATTTTAGTCACTAATATTGGCACAGTGATTGTCTACATTTCTTTGTGGCTGCTGATTCGATGCAAATGTTGTTTAAAATTTAATTTTTCAAATAAATTTCCGCAATTTTAAGTTGTCAATTTGACCCACCACCAGCAGGAGCAGGATAAGATGGATCATCGAGTCCTTCGTTCTCTTTATGTCTTGATGTTTGTCACCTTCTTTTGCTGGTTTCCTTATCCTTTGTTTGGCAATTACCTCATTCCAAATTTGCCGATCAGTCCAATTCTTAAAAACTCATTACTTAGAGCATTAAAACAATTGAATAAAATTGGCCAAGCGGCCAATGCTCCAATTTTGTATTTTTGCAGGTTTTTAATTGTAAAATAAATAAAACATTTTAATTTATTTTCAGTTCCGATTATCGAAATGTAATGCAGAAAGAATTTTTGAATATTTTCAAGTGTTGTAAAACAATTAAAAATGTCAATGCTAGCAGAATTCATCATATAAATCCGAATTTTCCAGCAAATATTCGACCAATAAATCGACCAATTATTGTGAATAATTTTACAGTCAATTGAATCTGCTGATATTTTTACATAATTGATTATTTAATTTTACCAATTCTACAATTATTAATTAATATATATTATTATTGAATTATAATAAAAATAAAAGCAAATCATATTTTTTTTACCAATCAGAAATGTTTTGCAATTCAAACAAATTTTTTACATATAATTGGTGAAATCCCAGTCCCAGTCCTGTCCTAACATTGATTCAAATTTCACAGCGAATATTCGGCCAATTATTGTTTAATATTTTTGTTGTCAATTTCACCTGATATTTACACTATTAATTATATTACTAATTTATTTAATCATTATCTAAATTTTTGGAAATAACCTAAAAGCAAAAGATTATAATTATGGATTTGTCAATTTTTAATAAATTCCTATTTTCTCGGAATAAATATTTTATTAAAAATTTTTGAAAGTTAGAATAAATTAAGCTTTTACTACATTTTTGTTCCTCAAAATAAAGTTTTTGCTTTCATTAAAAAATCACCGGACGATTCTCTTAAAAAAAGGAATACAAAAAATGCCCACTCATTTGTACTCCTGTTTATCATTTAGTATTAATAGAACATTTTTGCTCATTAAAAATTGTCCGAATCCATTATTAATGAATTTGTGTGCGCAATTCGACTTCTTCATTTGTCAAAATTTGGGTAAAAATTATTTCCTTATAAAGATTTAATATTTGCCCTTTTAGTTGGTAAAATATTAAATATTTCCAATCAAATTAAATAATATTCTCCAATGTCTTCCATTGATCCAATTCTCTATTGGGCCACATTGGCCCAATTCATCATTTGCTCAACTGGATTAGTTTTTAATTGTTTCCTCGTCTTCGTGATCATTAAAAATAAGTAAATTACTTAAAATATCCAAATTCAATTAATAATTAATTATTCCCCTAGAAATCTTCGTCAAACATGTTGTTCCATTTTCATTTTGACATTGGCCATTTATGACTGTTTTAATGAATTTGCGCTAGCTTTTGTGCCAACAATTTTGACTATTTCCGACACAACTATTTCCCTTCGACTTTGTTTTTTCCTCATATCCTACAGCCCATTTTTCAATATGAATATGCAAATTTTGCTTTTCTTGATCAGCATCGATCGATTCATGGCCATAGTTTTTCCAATTCAGTAAATCAATGAATCTTAATTATTTTAAAATTTTATTTTTTAGGTATAAATTCGTGTCAAACACGCATAAAACTCTCTATTTGTTTGGCCTAATTGGCTCCAATGCATTTGTCTCATTTTTCTTCACAATTTATCCCCATTATTATTATACCATGGACGAATCAAATAAATTAAAGTAAATTATTTTTAATAAAAAAAAATATCTAAATTTGATTTTATTGCGGAATTAAATGAAATACTTTTTTATTCATATAAATATTCACCTAAAATTTTAATTCAGGCAAGTCTATTGTCATCCAACGGAATTTTTCAACCCTTTGGTATTGACTTTGACTCTATATTTGGTTCTCATCCTGAATTTTGGCATCGTAATCATCTACTCATCATTGTGGCTGCTGATTCGATACAAAGGTTAATTATACGCAAGCGTATAATGAAAAAGCGTATAACGTATAATGCGTATAACCAAGGTGCGTATAACGTAACGTATAGGCCCTCCGAGAAAATTATACGCGTATAGGATACGTTACGCTCCCTTTATAAGGCATTTTTTGAAATTCGTTTAATAAAATTTTTAAAAATCGCCAAAATAAATATCATAATAAAAAATAAATCAATCATTTTATTCTTTTTATTCTTACTCTTCTTCATCTTCATTTCATATTCTTCTTCACTCAAATCTGATTCATCTGGTTCAATCAAGCCCGTAATCACGAATTTTCCAAAGAGGGAGCCATAGAAGGGAGAATGCCGAGCTTTTTTTGCTGCCCCGCAGGGCCGAATTTTTGGGAGAATTACTTTGGATGGAAAATTTTGTTCTAAAATGGCCGCGCATCAAAAAATTTGGATCAAAATTGGCTGCGCAGCGAAAATTTTAGTTCAAAATTGGCAGCGCAGCGAAAATTTAAGCTCAAAATTGGCCGCATAGCGAAAAATTTGGATCAAAATTGGCCTTATAACGAAAATTTTAGCTCAAAATTGGCCGAATAGCGAAAAATTTGGATCAAAATTGGCCTTATAACGAAAATTTTAGCTCAAAATTGGCCGAATAGCGAAAAATTTGGATCAAAATTGGCCTTATAACGAAAATTTTAGCTCAAAATTGCCCGCGCAGCGAAAAATTTGGATCAAAATTGGCCGCATAGCGAAAAATTTGACCCTAAATGGTGGTTTTAAAAAAGGTTGCGTATAGGCGTATAGGCGTATATTCAGAGTGCGTATAACGTATAATGCGTATAATCGGGGTGCGTATAACGTATAATGCGTATAATCGGGGTGCGTATAACGTAACGTATAATTGGCCCAAAATCGTTGCGTATATCCGTTACGCGGATACGTTACGCCCACGTATAATTAACCCTAATACAAATGTTAATCAGAATTAATCTATTTAATTACTGACAATGGTGGGAATTTTTCATATAGAAAAATAATCTTTTTAATAAATTGACCAAATCAAGCTAATGTAAGATTTCTATTTCTGTGCCCTTAGCTCTGATTCCTAATACTAATGTTGGCAAAAAAAGATTATTTTTCGACAAGAAAATTTTCGCCAACATTTTTTTTCGCTAAATTAACATTTCTTCTTATTTTTTTTAAAATTCATTCCCACAATTCCAGTCGTCAATTTGAGCCAAAATAAGGCCGAAAATTGCATCCTTCGTTCCCTTTATGTTTTGATGTTTGTCACATTCATTTGCTGGTTTCCTTTTCCTTTGTTTAGCAATTTTCTCAGTCCAAATTTGCCGATCAGTGCAATTCTCAAAAATTCAATATTTAAAGTATTACAACAAATGCCTAAAATTGGCCAAACATCCAATGCCCCAATTTTATATTTTTGCAGGTTTTTATTTGAAAAATAAATAAAACATTTTTATTCATTTATTTTCATTCAGTTCTGATTATCGAAAAGCAATGCAAAAAGAATTTTTAAATATTTTCAAGTGTTGTAAAACGATTGAAAATGATAATAACAATAGAATTCATCCAAATTTGAATTACCCGGCAAATATTCGATCAATTAATGTGAATAATTTTATAGGCAATTCCAGTTGATATTTATATAATTAATTGTTTTTTGCCAATTAAAAAAAATTAATTAATCAATAATTATTTTTTTATTATTTTGAAAAATAATGCATTAGAATTGGATACTTTTCCTTTTTAATTTTTGATTTTTTCCTTGTCAATCAAATATTTTCATTTTAATAAAAATCATTTGCAATTTTGCATCGTCTGCTAATTTTGTCATTTTTCTTTCTTTTAAATGCGATATATTATTTAAATGCCTCTCATTCTTTTGTTGCCAGGGAAACCAAAATAAGTGTATTCATCAAATGAGAGGATTTCTATTTTTGTTTTCTTCCAAATAAAGTCGAATTTTTTCTTCCTTTTTTTCATTTTAATGCCTGAAACAATTTCCTCTGAAACCCAAAATGAGCCTTCAAATTCTTCATCGATTCAAAAAGAAAATGAAATTAATTCATCGCAATCTTCCAATCCAATTTTGAATAAAATTGGCCGATTTCACATTCATCAGGTTGAATATAATATATAAGAAAATGAACTTTCGGGAAAACTTAGTTTTTAATTAAATTTTTTCAAAAAACTATTTTAATTTAAAGCCATTTCGAGACGCATTTGGCGGATTGACTTCATTTTTGGGCCGAGGTGGAAAAGGAAAAAATACAAATGAAGAGGAGGAAAAAAGAATAGCAACAGAAAATAAACAAAAATTGCAAGAAAAAGAGGAAGAAAAGAATAAAGAAATAAATGAAGAAAATGTCGAAACAAAAGAGCAAATTGAACGGTATAATGGGGAAATGGCGGAAGAAGAAGAAGAAATAATAAATGGAAAAAATAATCAAAATGAAATTGTGGAGGAAGAAGAAGAAGAAATTTTGCAACCAATTGAAATATTGCCTAATAAGGCAAATATTGAGGATGAAGGGAAAAGGAAAGAAAAACCCAATGAAAATGAGGAGAAAATGGCATCGGCACCGCAGCCAAAACCAAGGTTTGGGCAATTTACTATATTATACATTCAAAATGGGAAGTCCTTCCGAAACAGGCATTTCAGTACCTGGAACCTTTCTTTTGCCATAGCTCAACAAGAAGAAAGCAACCAAATCATAGAAAGTATATTTCATTTAAAAGTCCTATATTTTTTTCTACTAAAATGATGCTTTTTCGAATTTATTAAAAATTTATAAAACCCCATAGGCCATAGAAAAGTGGCTTTTTTTCTAATATTGAAGTATATTATACACAAAGGCATGTAAATATTTTTGAACGTTGAAATAAATATTAATAACAAACATGCTTTTGTATGATATATCAATCGCCTTCCCAAGATTAGATATTGCCTCGCTGAGCTATGGGCAAAAGAATAGCCCAAAACCTTAAAAGTTCCGTTTTTTAATGTCAATGCCAATTTTTATTGAAGGAGACGTTTACGGCGAGGTTCATCCGTCGTCCATCCATCCATCGGGGATGCCCCACCAGCTACCGAAGGTGAGGCCATTGCCCCGGCAATTCGGCCTAGGTCTTTGAGTGCGCGAAAATTGCAGCGACCATTGGAGCCGAGCAAACAAAGTCAATGGATTTATGTGCAAATGCCGGATAGTAATAAATATTTTAATAATGAATTTAAATTTGAATATTTTAATTTATATTAATTATTTAAATTTGAATATTTTAATAAAATATTAATTAATTTATATATTTTAATTTATTAATTAATTTAATTTAAATATTTTTCATCCATTTTAAAGGAACATTCAAGCGAACAACCGAAGTTGAATTACAAAATCGAGGGCAAACAATTGGTGGAGGTGATGGCCAAATTGATGTGGCCAATTTGCCCGAATTTGCCTCCGTCAAAATGGCCATCGGCATTCAATCAACATTTCGTGGAATTTGCATCATTTTACAAGGTCATTCCAAAAATATTATTTTTTGAATAATTTCTTTTTTTAAGGCTTCCTTTCGGGCCTTGCATTTGGGCATGCCATTTTTGTTTGGATTTTATTCCCCCAAAAAACAATGATCGAACTTTATGCCCCATTGGCCATTCCAATTCAAATATTTTTCTACATTTTTCTCAGTTTGGCCGCTGTGGATGCGATGGATCGGTTCGCTAATTACAATTCAATAAATTTAAATAAATAATTTGAAGGTATCATCTCCCAATTGTCCCCTCAATTGGCCAATTCATCCGTCAATCTTTCATTTCCTCTCAATTTTTTGTTGTTTTTTGTTGGATTTCTGCCTTTCTGGCCTCAATTTCGTGTGCACAAGTTGACGAATATTTGGCACAAAATGATTGGGAAATCATTGAAAAGTTAACCAATCGAAAAAAATAAAATTAATTAAATTTATTTTGAAGAAATAATTGGCTTTTACTGAAAATTTGGTGTTGGTCAAGTTCAATTCGGGCCATTTTTTGCCTCATTGGTTGGCTTTTGGTAGCACAAAATCCAGCAAAAAATGCGACTGGAGAAGAATTGCGCAAAATGATTCAAATTAGCAGGGTGATAATATTTTTTGAGAATTTTTTTACATTAAATTTTTTAGGCAAATCAACAAAATGATGAAGGAAAAATTTCCTCAAAAGAAGAAAAGAAAGAAGGGAATAATCAATCAAATGCATAAATAAATTAAATAATAAAGCAATATTCTATAATCACATATTATTTTAAATTCTTATTGTAAAAGAAATAAAAGAAGTGCTTGATTTTGATATTTTTTGCATAATTAAATAGGAATTTATATATTTTAATTTAAGTGATTAAAATTTGAATTTTTGAATAAAGTAGCGGATTCTAATGAGAAAAATTCTACAAAATTTAATTTTAATATGTTTTAATGTAGGCATAGGCAAGTTATTGTCACCATCGGATATGAATGATGAGCCCATTGGCAATATAATATTTTATAGAGAAAAAATGGTGTTTTTGTTTAGTAGGCAAAATCTTGCTAATTTGAAGTTTTTTGAATATTAAAAATTTTTAGAATAAATTTTATAATGATTTTTATATGGGCTAATATTGAATTTTTCGCTCTATTCATGATGTTTTTCACATTACCATATTTTTATTAATCAATCATTCGAATTCATGTATTTATTTTTATATTACATTTTTGACAACAAAATAAAATTTAACAATTTTAGTTTTGAGTAACAAATAAAGACATGGCATTTCATACGGAATATTATACTTAATATCAATTGAATAAAATGAAAATATTCAATTTTTCAATTAATATTTATAGCAAAAACTTAATGACTTTATTTATAATACACAATATAATAAACAATTAATTATTTGATCAAAGATTTTATAACATTATCGGATGGAATATCATCAAAATAATGTCTTCCTGCCAAGAACATTTCAATATAGGTCGACATCAATTCAAAATGACGAACTGCTTGAAAAGCGCACTCAATGAGTTGGAAACATTCCGCATATCGTTGTGCACCTTTTGATTGATTCCCAGCTTGCTGTTGGCAATATTTGAGAAGCAACTGGAATATTTGCATTGTTCCTTATAGAGTAATTCCCTGGCATGCGAGGAGAGGCCAGAAATTGCTAAATTAATAGGAAATTTTACCGAAAATTATTCAAAAATGAAATGCTTTTAATTAATTGTTACTCTTTTTATTTTATGGAAATGAGATTTATATGTATTTCTAATCTTTTAAGATTATTAATTATTATATGTTTATTGGCAATCCTTCGGAATTGATGTCTCAAAAAATTGTTTTAATTTTTCAAAAATTGTTTTGTTTTCTGTATGTTTTCGGGGGCGTAGAACACGAAACTGACATTCTTTTATCATATCTATGTTTGGTAAGATAATGCTGACTTTCGCCAAGAAAATGTCAAAACGGACCAAGGACAATTTTCAATATATTTTTAATATAAGCATATTATAGCTCAATCGACGCAGCTCAGTCAGTGAGCTGAATCTAATGGTATCATATCATATTTATTTCATAAATTTTTAATATTAATAATTTAATATAATATCACCCTTTCCAAAATTAATTCATATAATTTTTTCGGTGAATTCATTTTTGAATTCATCAACAACAACTTTCGACGTGATTCCAAT
>JAQSEB010000225.1:0-99548 GCA_030063045.1 Pratylenchus scribneri
CGCTACTGGCTTTGATTTATTCAGAAAATAAATATGTATATGTCCCATATTTCAATCAAATCACCTTTACCTCTCTCTCGCCATTTACAGTGTTTTGGCAAATTGGCATCAATAATGTCGACAGCATCTTTTTCCATTGCCTTGTAAGGATCATCTTCGCCGAATTTATTGAATTTTGCATTAATTTGTTTAATAATTTTCAGCAGAAAATAGATTAAATATTCCGCATTCGTTTTTCCTTCTCGATAATCGCCCAATTGTATTGCTTTCTTTAATTTTTTATCCCAAAATTTTATCCGAGTTGGGAAAGAGCATACATCTAAATATAAAAATTAAATAATTTGTCGGCCAATCAATCACTTACAGTTCAGATAATAACTCTAAAAGAAGCGCCAAAATTTTATGTTATTACCTCTAAGGATTAATATTTTCCTATTTGTTGGAAGAAATGTGTATATTAAAAAACATTAATGCTCATATTTATAGATTATTTGTAAATGTATTTGATCTTTTAGCCGGTATTGATTTTGTTAAGTTCTAATTATCATCAATTTATTCCTCTGTCTTTTATTGATCAATTTGGATCAAATTGACCAGTTTGATGAACAAAGCTATGGTCATTGAAATTTTGGGTTTTTAAACTGATAGGTTAGATCAAATCGGTTTAGGACTAAACAATGTTAAACTTTTCACAACAAGGTCATATCGATTTATAATAGAAATTTTATGGACGAAATCGGACCGAGAATTTCACAAAATTAACAAATCTAACATTTGGTTTAATTCCGGGAATTACATACAAACTGACAATGCTATGTCATCTCCACAATGGTGTAAATATGGGCGTTTTCGACTATAATAAATCAGAAACTGGATAACTGGATATAGACCATATAAATCTTTTAACATTTTGTAGATCTCGTCGAGACGCATCGAATGGTTTATATTTTGTCATGGTTTGGTCAAAATTAAATGAAATTAAACCATTTTTCATGTTTTTGGTTTTATACTCTTTTATTTTGACCAAACCATATCAAATTACCGTCATTCTTCTATTAGAAGCCCATGTGTTTATAAATTTCAAAACCTCACTAGGGCGAGAAATTTTCGGAATTTTTTGAAAAACAAAAAATGCTTATTTCAGCTTAATTTCGGCTTTTTTCGGCTTAATTTCACCTAAAAATTGGTTATTTGTGAAAAAAAAATTCAATGGAAAGGTTGGCTTCAAATAGAAGGTGGGCTTCTAATAGAAGAATTACGGTATATACCATTGGATACGTCTCGATGAGAACTACAAAATGGTATAAGGTTTGTAGGGTCTATAATCGGTTTCTGATTTATTATAATCGAAAAAGCCTTTATTTACACCATTGTGGAGGGTGCCCATTTTTTTACACCGCCCTTTATCTTTTGTGGAGATGTCCCCGCTCCCCGCACGCAAACTGACCAATGGACATTAGGGCATAATTCAGTGCCTTAATCCAAATTTGCCTGTAAATATTTCTGGCCTCGCCGTATGCTACAATCTTTCTTACATCTTCAAGATCAATTTTATCTTTCTTAGATATTTGATAAGAATAAGATGGGTTTCCATCTTTATTGTATGCCTTTATTAATTTTTTAATATAATTTTTATAAAAATTTTTTGTTTGCGAATTCGCCTCCAATTTTGTTTTATGCATCTGCCATACATTTTCAGCATTATGAAATTGCAATTGTATAAATTTGGCCACTTTTTTACAAATTTCATCATATTCATGACTGTGCTGGGCGTCGGCCTTCTAATATAATGGAAATATATTTTCTTATAATATTTTTGGACGGATTATTTTGGTTAAGAAATGCCGGTATTCATTTCGGAAACGAAAAAAATAATTTTATGTCCGAATACTTTTCGCAACGAAAAGTCAAAATTTTGTGTTCACGCAAAACTTGGCCATAACAAAGTGTTGGAGCTTAGTTAGAATTAGAATCAGGTTTTAAGGTTAGCATTCGTAGCATAATAGGAATCTTAAAAAGGCCTGAAGAATTAGCCAAAGTTAGGTAGCCGCCCAAAAAATGTTGATTTTTAGACACTAAATTTTTTATTTTATTTTTTGACGACACTTCTTGAAAAATATAATATTAATTTTATAAGAAATTAGAAGCTTTTGCCAATTATTTTTTTATAAATTATTTACTTCGTAATCAGCGCACAATTTGTTCATTTCCCTTTCCATAAATGTGCCGAGCAATTTGTTAAAACCAATATTATTTTGCATATCCGATTCCTCTTCATTCACTATTTTGCCATCATTTTCAGTTGATAAAAATTTAAAAAAGGAATGAAGCGTTTGAATTGGAAGGGCTAAATTAATTCTATTATAATAGTATTATAATTTAAAAAAAAATAAATTTAATATTTTTTATGTAAAGCATTTAATTAGTTTAAATAATTGTAACTAGAAATTTATGGATATAAATTTTAATATTTTTTTTAAATATTTAATTGAGATTAAAGTTAGGTCCATGAATTATGTATTTAGAAATTTGTTGAAAATTGAAATTTACCGGAAATTTAAAAAAAAATATTAAATCGAGCCTAATAATTAAAATAACTAAATTTAAAAATTACCAAACAACTATAAAAAAATTCAGTCTTAATTCTAATAAAATAGTATTATAATTTTTTAAAAAATAAATTTTAATATTTTTTATGTAAATCATTAAATTAATTTAAATAATTGTAATTAGAAATTTATGAATATAAATTTTAGTTTTAAATATTTATTTGAGATTAGAATTAGATTCATGAATTATACTATATTTAGGAATTTGTTGAAATAGCGGAAATTTAAAAATTACCAAACAACAATAAAAAAAATTCAGTCAAATAATTAACGATAAAAAAGAATAAATTTCTCAAAAAAATGAGCAAAAAAATTTATGGATAGATCAACTCATAAAAGAACAAATTCCCGAAAAGTATGTATTTTGACAAATCCAAAACAAAATTATAAAATAACGTTGAAAAATTTTTAAAAACCTCTTTTTTATTTTTCAATGGTTAACTTATATATGTTACGTCGAATCTTGGAATTTGACGATTTCCGGAAATCGGCGTTGACGAATTTTGGAAATCTCGGCTTCTAGACATCGTACAGAATCGAGAATAGGCTCATTCGATTCGTCGTGGTCGATTTACTATATGAAAATTCAATTACAGACCGGATTAGGGGTTAGGGTTAGGGTTATGGTTAAGGGCGGCATGGGTTTTAGGGGCTTTGGGCTAGGGATTAAGGGCTAAGGGTTTAAAGGAAAGGCCTGAAATTGAAATTTCAAATAGTAAATCGACCACGACGAATCGAATGAGCCTACTCTCGAGTCTGTACTCTGTACGACTCCTAGAAGCCGAGATTTCCAATATTTGTCTACGCCGATTTCCGGAAATCGTCAATTTCCAATAATCGTTGTAACATATATAATGCTTATCAGGGATGGGTTCGATATTTCGATTTTTTCGTTTCGATGTCGATTTTCGGTCATTGTTGGCATCGAAATTTCGTTTTTCGATTTCGATAAATTTTTTGACCCTCCGAAATTTCGATTTTCGATTTCGAAAAAATTTGGTCAAAAATCGAAAAAATCGATCGAAATTATAAAATATGGAATTGAATTTTAACACGATTCCATTTTAAATATTTATTATTTGCTAAGAAAAATCTCATTCCTCTTCCCATTTCTCATTCACATTTCCTATCTCAAATCTCATCAAAATCAGAAAACTTGAGGAAACTGCTTTTTTTGAATAACAATTTGCCTATTATCGATTTTGATTATTGATATATGACACAAAATATTGCAGTTATGTAATTTTATATTATTTTATTTATTTATATAATTTCTGCATAAAAAATTTAAAATTTCTATGAAAAAATTTTTTCCGATTTTTTCGTTTCGATGTCGATTTTCGGTCATTTTTGGCATCGAAATTTCGTTTTTCGATTTCGATAAATTTTTTGACCCTCCGAAATTTCGTTTTTCGATTTCGATTTTTTTTCTGAGCCATCGAACCCATCCCTGATGCTTATCAACAAAAATTTAAATTTTAAGCATTAAATTAGACGATAATCTTACATATTTTATCCAAGTTAATTTTTTTCATCACAAATTCACGGAATTGCCCAAATGCTTCCAAATATTGGCGTGTGTTTGCTATTTCACCAAAATCCAGAAATAATGTTGTTCTGAGCAAAATGTCCGCCATTATATATGCCGCCTTTTTGTTAAGCATCAAAGTTTCATCTGACAATTTATTTATTCTATAGGTACTAATAAAGATTGGCTCTACAATGAAAAGAGGGACTGCTGGCTGGGCCCAATACAAATTAAACTCGGCAAATGATAAAACCGGAAAGAAATTTTTCGATTTTCGAAAATTAAATCCAAATTAGATTTGTCTGCTTTCGTTTCGACTAGGGTTAATTATCCGTTGACGGGACGGGTACGTGGGCAGGGTATTCGCGCGATTTTGGACTAATTATCTGTCCCGCCTATCCGTCCCGTATTTTTCGAATTACCCGTTATCCGCACTTTGACTATCCGCCTACCCGTCTAACCGCAACCTTTATTTTTACTGGATTTTTGCCATTTTTTTAGATAAAAATGCCGGAATTTTTTATTTTTGAGATGGCAATCATGCCCAACATGGTCATTTAGGAACAAATAAAAAGGATTTTTCAAAGAAAAAAGATATATTTTTTGGAAATTTTATAAATTTGAGGAAATAAATTACAAAAAAAAAAATGTACAGTATGCCAAGCAAGTACGGGACGGGTAATATTCGCGGATAATTTTTGAAAATGGCCTACCCGTCCCTTATCCGTGTCTTGATTATTCGCACTACCCATTACCCGTGATTTCATTATACACGCACGGATAATTAACCCTGCTTTCGACAAATGACAAATCCTTTCAAAAGGAATTTGTCTTTTGTCGAATAAAAGTACACGACAAATTTTTTCCCCTTTTTCAAAATATCATTAAAAATCAAGGGTGCCTTCAAAAAATCCGAAAAAATCTTATGCAAGTCCTTTCCAGGGACGGGCGCCAAAGCCTAAGTCGTTGAACGCCAAACGCAAAACGCCAAAATTTCAAAAAAAAAATTTAGGCCAAACGCAAAACGCCAAAAAATGGCTAAAAATAACGCCAAAAACGCCAAACGCAAAACGCCAAACGCCAAAAATGAATTTATTCAGAAATTCAAATTTTTATAAATTTTATTCAAAAATTCAAAATTTAATAAATTTTATTCAGAAATTTAAATTTTCATAATTTACTTTATTCGATTCTCTTTTCTCTTCCATTTTTCCATCAAGAATTAAAAGATAATAGTGCGGAGGCCAGAGGGAGAAGCCTGCCGAAGGCCAGTGGACTAAGCCCGAGGCCAAGTTTTGCAAGGGATTAAGCCGGATAAATGGGGATTAAGCCGGATAAAGAGGAATTAAAGGTCACAATGCCAGGATTAAGTAAGGAAATGGGCTGGAAGCTGAGCATAGTCGGCAAGTAGGGTAGAACAACCACCATTTTGCGACCCTACGTAAAATTTTGACCGTGGCAGGGAAAAATATGGCCCAAAAATGGCCCCGATAGGGGAAAATTTGGCCCAAAAATAGTACCGATAGGAGAAATTTGACCCAAAAATGGTCGCGCAGCGAAAAATTTCCATTCACAGTCTCTTATCTTTCCATTCTATCTCCTTCTCCTTACTTATCCTCTTTCATCCATAAAAAATTATCCAATTTTGGCGTTTTTTGGCGTTAATTTTCCTATTTTTACGCCAAACGCAAAACGCCAAAAAAGGCTAAAAATAACGCCAAAAACGCCAAACGCAAAACGCCAAACGCCATGGCGCCCGTCCCTGGTCCTTTCCCTTGTAGGGGGGGGGGGGGGGGGGCCAATCTTCATTAGTGCCTTATTCTATTATTAATTTGCCCGAAGTAAATTAAATTTCATGAATTTTTTTACCTACCAATTCGATAATTAGGCTCTACCGGCACACAACACACGAAACCAGAATAAGCATATCGACATATGGGTGTAATGCCATCCTTCCATTTTGGGCATTTTTCATGATGAACATTCGGATCAACACCGTACTTGGTGAATTCTGCAGCATTTTCTGGTCTACACGGCACATTTGTATACAATGGAATTTCTGTTGGAAGACAACCTATAAATAAAATGAGGCCAGTTTTATTTTTTATATAAAGAATTGAAGCGAATAAGCATATACATAAATTATTATAATTTTTCGCATTTTTGACAAATTTTTTGATCTATTTTATTTATTATGGATATTATTTAATTTGGCTAAAAGAAAGAGGAATACGAAGCGTCAAAATAAATATACTCATTTAAACGGTTTATCCTAGATTCTTATTTATATAGATTATAGATTTGGTCGACCTTTGGCCAAGTTAAACCGTTTTCTCGTTTTCCGTTCAAAATTTAAGTTAGAATTGCTTAAACTATGACAAAATATATACCATTCGATGCGTCTTGATGAGTTCACTCGATTGGGTATATGGTTTTTGGTCTAGGACAAATCCTACCTAAAAATTCGGTCTCTATATTTGGCCGATAAAACTTTGATTAATTTTTCCTGTATGAATGGAATGCATTATAAAATTCAATTTTAAGATGGAAAAAGGCAATATTTCCATAAGTTTTTTTAATTTTTTCCAGAATTGATAAATTCTACTTTTTAAAGGGTATATTATATATGGCACTTCCTGAATTGACTACTTCTTTATTGAGCTATATTATCAAAATAAGGAAATCGCATTGCAAGCATCAAAAACTACTCATATATATCGGTCTTTTCTTTGAAAAAAACAAAAAAAAAATATTATGGTGCCGGTTGGCCGGCACTTGCGGACCAAACGATATGGCGCCGATGGTGGTAAAGCTGGAATGGCATTGTTTATTACATATTATTAGGCATTAAATTAACTACAAAAATGACAGCAAAAGATTTAACCAATATTGAGTATACACCGAGTTATGGCCAAAAAACCGGTTTAACTAAAATTGCGTTTTTGGCTGTTTTTTGGCCATAACTCGGTGAATATTCAACATTGGCCAATGCTTTTTATGTCATTTTGTAGCTAATTTCATGCCTAATAATATGCTATAAACAATTACACAATAGCTTTACTACCATCGACGCCATATCGTTTGGTCCGCAAGTGTCGGGTCCGCAAGTGTCGTAAGACGGTGTTTGCCATCCCTGTTAAGTTGTTAACACAATTTTAAACACGAACACGATACCTCTATAATAGAACACTACAGGGTAATTCTCTTCCTTTTTCAATTCCACTTTTTGCCCACTGCTGCTGCTGCCGCCGCATAATTGGCCTTCATTGTGGCCACCGACAGCATTGGTTTTCTCCACAAAATGAACTGTGAAAATTAAATTATTCAAATAAAATTGATATATTTTTACCGTTTACAATCAAAATTGCGATCAGAGAAATTAATTCAATCATTATTAATGATCCGCAAATAAATTTTTAAAATAATTTTAGGGAAAATATTTATCAAAAAATGCACTTTTCCTCCTTTCCCATTTGCGAATATATGGCCAAATAACAAATCAATTTACGCATGATTACGAAAAATGTATGGATGATCTTTGTGAATGATAAAGAGACACAGAATGGGGCGCGCGAGTGGCCCGAAAACATTGAATGAGTGGAGGGAATAGGTCGGTAAATTCGCCGCTCTCGATTGCATTCGACCATTAAGTGAATGCCTATGCCTACGATCAGCAACAGCAGTGCGCTATACCAACTCCGACTCCCCTTTGTAGTTGAAGACAAAAAATTTTGGGTGGCTAAGAATTTTTTTGATAATTATAAAAATCACCACCAGATTCAAATCGAAAATTTTTCACTAGTCTAAGACCGGGTAGAAGTCGAGTTTTGAGCGATTCCGCAGGGGTTTGAATTTCAGTTAAAAAGTTGAATGATCGGAGTTTGGCTATGAAATAGGCAATACAATGCCTTCGATTGTATGATTCTGGCCATCCATCATCGAATGAATCGATTTTTTGGAAGTTGGGGAACGATGCATGACGACACTAAATCGCCCGTAAAATGCCCAAGGAAGGGATGGTCAAATCACCCGTAAAAGGCCCAGGGAAGTGATGGCCAAATCACCCGTAAAAGGCCCAGGGAAGTGATGGCCAAATCACCCGTAAAAGGCCCAGTGAAAGGATGGCCAAATCACTCGTAAAAAGCCCAGTGAAGGATGGCTAAATCGCCCGTAAAAAGCCCAGTGAAAGGATGGCCAAATCAGTCGTACAAGGCCCAGGGAAGGGATGGCCATATCAAAAATAAAATGCACAGAAAGGGTTGGCCAAATCGCTCATAAAAAGCACAGTGAAGGGATGGCCAAATCACAAGTAAAATGCCCAGAGGGATAGTAAAACCGCTCGTTTAATGCGCAGAGATGGCCAAATCACTCGTATAATGCCCAGGGAAGGGATGGCCAAATGATTCCCTCTCACCCACATCCTCAATCCTCACCAATTTTCGCTCGATCGGCAAATGGCTGCTCGGCAATCCCCGAATAAGCGAGCATGCATTCTAATATATTGCAATACAAAATACTTAAATCATTTGTTCATCCAAAACAGCATTTTAAAATTTCTTCCTTTCCATTATTTTATATTTCAAATAAGCCATTCATTTAATATTTTCTTCATTAATGTTTTTTTTTTTTTTAAATAATTCTTAGATTTTTAGACCTTATTATCAAAAAGGTAAAAATGAAAAAAAATGCCAAAAATTTAAAAAAAAAATTACAAAAAAAGAGATTCCAATTTCGCTTTCAAACAAACAAATAAATCGAAATGGGGATTTTGAATTGGTCTCTGGGCCAATCTTTGGCAATCCAAGCAGTCTGTACGACAATTACGGATGCGACAATTCGGGACGGAACGGTCTAAAGTCAAAGTCCGTAAGGCTAATTTATATGCCAATTTATTAGGCATAAAATTAGCTATAAAATGATATCAAAAGCATTGGTCAATGATGAATGTTCATCGAATTATGGCCAAAAAACCGCTGGTTTAATTAAAATTTAGTTTCTATTGGTTTTTTTGGTCATATTTCAGTGAATATTCAACATTGACCAATGCTTTGGATATCGTTTTGTAACTAATTTTATGCCAAACAAAATATCATACAAATTGGCACTGCAGCTATACAGCTTTTGATGATAAACCGTTCCGTCCTAAAATATCGCATCTCAAATTGTCGAAACATCTGGTAATTTGAGACCTTTTAATTTCTTCTAAAAAAGAAAAAAGCCTAAAAAAGTTAAAGATCCTTGTAAAAACGAAAATTATAGTTTATTACATTCAAAGGCAAATAATTTTTAAAAGTCCGAAAATTTGGGAAAACGGCATCGAAAGTTCAATTGTTTAAATTTTTCTTCTGATTGCATTTTTAAATATTTTATTGTATTTAAAAAATTTAATTTAGATAAATCTTCTCGAAATGCATTTTAATTGGCTTATCCTAGTCATCAATTTAATTTTGTTTATGGTTTCAAACAAAATTTTGGCTATGCAAGGTGGAAATGGAAATGGGGATGTCGGTGAAGGAAAAATTCCTGATCCAGCCGGAGGTCATTTGTCGGGTGAAATAAAATATCCTATTATTGATACTGATCCGGTACCATCGGCTCCATTATGGCCAGGGCCAGGGCCAGCATCTGTTTATGGACATGGAAGCAAAGTAAAATTTTGTGCTGCTTTTGAATTTACCTTAGTCCTTGGGTAGGTATTTTTATCATTTTCCTGCCCTAATAAATTTAGCCACAAATTTTTGTGAAGAAAAATATGTTTTTTTAGACCAAAAAACTTGGCCAATTCTCTCGCTTTATTTGGTCCCTATCTCCTTCTCTCTCCTAAATTCCTGGATAAACAAATGCTAAAAAACCTTAAATAATAGAAAATGTCTTCTTATAAAATTAATCATTTTGGTTCATAGATTATTTATGTAAGAAATTAAAATTTAAAGCTACTGATGAGCAGGGAGCGGATTTTTAAATTTTTGATCTATTTTTTGTTTGCATCAATTTTGATGAGAAATGCATAAAATAGTGTTTTTTAGCATTTATTGCAAATTTTTGAGAAACTTTTTAACCTATTTTATTTATTTTGGGACTTTTCTGAGAGAAAATTTCAATTTAAAAATGCAATAAAAACCCAATCTATTTTGGAGTTTTGTGACCTATTTTGACAAATTTCTCCAAAAAACCTAAAGTCACTATTGTGCGATTTTTGCGAACTAAAAATCCACTCCCTACTGATGACAATGATAATTATTAAGGAAATAGATGGAAACATATTTGCAAAAAAAATTAATAATAAAAATCTTTATAGGAGGAATTATCAGCAGCAGATCAATTGAGCGCTCTCAATCTAGAACCTGCCCAAAATCGGCCACCAGCAGGTTTACCATATCATTTTGCTAGTCAACAAGCGAAAACACAACAACATGCTGCTGGACCATATGAATATGGAAGCCATCAACAACCTCATAATTTAATGGGCCAACTTCTAAATCCGAGCGTGGCCGCCGGGCCCTCCTCCTCTTCGACGAATCCACATTTTCCGGCACAATATCCCCCAATGCATCATCAACAACAAGAACAATTTGTAAATATTTTTAAAATTTTTAATCATTCATATTGAAAATAAAATGTTTAAAAAAAATCAAAAATTTTAATTAATATTGCGATACAAGCCAACAAAGAAAAATTCGGATATCGGGCTAAGGAGAAAAATTCAAGTCATAAAAATAGTGAATTTATTAGGATAATTGAAAATTCAAATAATAAATATTTATTTTGGATATAATTACTTTTTTATAAATTTAATTTCATTCTATATTCAATAAATATATTTATTATTCATTTTCGTCTTTAAAATTTTGTGTTGATCAAATCGGTCAAACATAAATCTATTCAAGGTAAAATTGTGGTTTATGGTATTTACTCGGTTTTGATCATTTTTGGTTAATCACGGGTATTTTTTACCTTCGACACAAAAATTAATTTCATTGAAATTTTATTACTCCTGAAAATTAGTGCAAAAATTTTGGCATATCCTATCCGATATCCGCCTTCCAAATGTGATGTTTTTTCAGTTTCATCATAAAAACAATCCTAATGAAGCATTCATTAAAAACAATTTACCAATCACTGCTCGACGAGAAGGTATAATATTATTCGCAAATTTGAAATATTTTTTTTCCAATCCCATTTTCAGCATATAATCATTACGACAAATTTTTTATGGAATATAAAATAGAAGTGGAATATCCTCCTCCACCAGCAAATGTCCCAAATGTTTATCCACTTTCAATGGCCCAACTTGAAGCGGGCATCAGCCAATTGGAAATTTTATACAAAATTAAGAATGCTGAAAAAATTTCATCTGATGCCAAATTGCGTGAAATTCTTTTATTAAAAGAAACAGTGAAAGAAACAGTGAATGCTGAAGGAAAGATTAAAATAAAGATTGAAAAAGACGTTAACTATTATTTCTCGGAATTATTTTACAATCAAAGCAATTTTTGGACACCTGTCAATAACCTTGAAATCGTGGATCGGCAAAAAATCCTCTCGAGAATGTTCGACAGGGCCAACCGTGTAAGTGAAATATTTAAGAATTAATTTAAAACTTTAGAATTTATTAAAAAATGAAATATACCAATAAAAATTTGAATCATAATTATTGGTGGCACGGACATCGGGCCAATTAATGGCGAAAGCAAATAACAATTTATTTTTCGTAAATGAATCTAAAATACATTTTTTGGATTTATAATAGTACAAAAATTCTCTTGAATCATATAAAAGATTAAAATTTTTTACTATCTTTGAATGAACTATAAAAAAAGATTTCAGAATCATTTAAAAAACACTTCATTAGAAAAATTTATTATTTAATTCAATGATTCATAAATACAATTATTTGATAAAACGCGAGATCGTAGAAACTAAATGAGAAAAATATATTTAATATATTGTTAATATAAGGACAAAATTTGATTTTCATAAGTATTTAAATAGTAAAAATATTGAAAATATATGTAAAATTTTTTATTTTATATTCACTATAAGGACAGAATTTGACTTTCATAAGGACTTAAATAGCCAAAAAATTGAAAATTTCATGTAAAATTTTTTATTTTAAATTCAAAAAATTTTTTTAATTTTTTTTTTGATAATTCCTTTTTTTTACCCTATATGAATATCGTGATTGATTACATAAAAAGAAATAGTAAAAATTGTCCGATAAAAATGAAATTTTTTTACTAAAAATGGTCTAGTTCTGAAAACTTTAGACGACAATTTCAATTAATGAAAACGATAGAAGTGCAATAAAGACACAATTTTAGATTTGAACGAATATTCTTATAACGAAATTTAATATTTTATTCTTCTAAAGAGGATCAATTTATAAATAAATGACTTTTCTTATGAAATAAGGAAGCGAGCAATGCTGTGCCTTTCGAACTTTCGATTTTATAGCTCCGGCTCCAAATCCGACCCCAAAAAATTTTTGCTTTAACATCAAGCTCTAGCTCCGAGCTCCGAATATCTTTTTTTAAGCTCCGGCTCTAGTGCTTAAAATTTTTCAAAATCTGGCTCCGGCTCCGGATTCAAACAAAATCGAATTTTTTTACCCAAATAATTTTTTATTTATATTTTAACTTTAAGTTTTAAATGCTTTTATATGCGAATAAATATTTTATAAATAGTAAAAATACTAAAGATGACTGAAAAGATGAGAGGCAGAAAGGAAAAGTAGTCGGTGCCGCAAACCAGCCTAAAATCCATAGCTCCGGCTCCCAGCTCCGACTCCAAAAAATTTTTGCTCCAGCTCCGATTCCGAAGCTGAAGCCGGAGCTGGCACAGCAGCACTGGAAGCGAGCCCCTTAATAACTAATATAATAACTAATATTATCCCAATAAAGATATAAATTGAATTTAGGCTGGTAATGCGGATAGCACAGACTTGATTGAATTGTTGGTGACAAGCACGCCCATTGAAAAGGAGAAATTTGATTGTGATTTCAAGGCCAGTGAAGTGAGGAATCATAAAAATTATATGAATTTTTTGATTGCCCTTTGCAATCATAAATGGACAGATTGGGTGTATTCAGCAGATGAAAATTATTTAAATCAGGTAAGAAAAATAATTTTTTACATTAGAAAAACAATTTTGAGAAAATCCAATATATGCAAAGTCAAAGAGTACATTTCTGAAATTTAGTAAAATATTGGAAATTGGGGTACTTTTGTACGTTTGGTCCCCTTTTTGGGTCGAATTTTTAAAAAAAAAATTTTTCGGAAAAGATATACCAATCGAATTGCCTTGACGAGCTGGTTATGATTATGCTATTGGTTTCGCATAAAACTCAAAAACAAAAAGTTATGACCGCATGAAAATTGCAAAAGTGAGGGGTCCGTCCCCCAATGAGTCATAAGTCGAAAATTTTTTTTGAAATTTTTCAGGACAATCAATCGAATCTAGGCCATAATTTTGATACCATTGAACTCAACTCGACGAGTGGAGTCGAATGGTATATTCTATATTGTATCACCCCTGAATCGAAAACTCTCTATATAATGTAAAATCCCGAAATCTCAATTATTATGCAAACTAAAAATTTAAAAAGAGACTCATTCTACATATGAAATTGTAGATTTAAACTATAAATATTCCAATTCTAAATCGAAATTAGCTTGCTTTAGAAAAACCATTGTCTAAAACAAACCGATTTTGGTTTACTAACTTTTTCCTGAGCCCTCTCTAGTGTTGTTCTGAAGTTGAAAATTCATAGATTATTAAATCGTTCATGCCCAATTGAGTGAGTTTATTTTCAAATTTTGAGTTTGCGCCGAGAAATTGAGCTCTTTATAGAATCGTATTTAATTTGTCGAAAAGATTATTGAAAATGTCGAAAAATTATCTTTTTATTTCAGGCCATTTAACTTGGCCAACTCAAATTTATTTAAGATTCATAGCTCCTAACTCTTAGCCCCTAATCCCATACTTGCCCTAAACCTAACACTAACCCTAAACCCCTAGTTATGTTCAAGTTATAAACCAAAAACTAGTATTTGCGACATAATATCCATTTGACATTTTCAATGTTTTTTTTTCGACAAAATAAATATTTCCTTTTTTATATGTATAGACCCATTATAAAAAAAATTTTTCAAGGAGATTGACGTGTTGCACAATTATTATGGTGCATACAAGCGAAGTGATCATTCAGTACGGCTAAATTTGGAGCCTCAAGTGATTCGTATCCTGACCCAATATAATCATTCACACTTGCGAAAAATATTTGAATTTTATCGAAACACATATCACACGGACTTTTATTGGCATACCGATGAATTGATGAAAATGAAAAAGGGGAAAGACCATTTTTTGGTAAATTTTTCAAATTTTAATTCGTATATTAGAAAAGGTTATTATCTGGGCCAAGGTATTTTAGGATTAAGCCGAAAGAATAAAAAGCATTTAGGATCGAACATAATGAATCCAAAATCAATAAAAAAAATATGTTACTATTCAAACCAATGACATTAAAAAATAAAATGCAAATTTGTGATCAGTAATCAAAATTACCTGTAGTATTAATTTTAGAAATCTTGTTGTCAATTTGTCACAAAACAGAAGAATATACGTTTTATAATAATTAGATTAAATAAATGAATAAAAATATATTTGATTTGATTGATATTTTATGGCCTCAAATTTTCGATGAGAATATTCTCGATAATTTTTTTTCGAATAAATTCATAATTTTTTTTTTCGAGATAATACATAAATTTTCACACAGCAAACTGTGCATGCCATCGCCATTGATGTTGGCATGGGCCGACCGCATTTCTTTGCCATGCTATTGGCCCAAAAATTGAACATTCTATCGGAATATCAAAAAAAGGGCTTTATGTCCAAAGCGCTGCGTTTGTTCAACGACGACACGCATGTGGATGTGCAGCGTATTTTGATACTGCGTGCCCGAATTGACCTCAAAGAAATTGCCGATGCTTATGCAAAAATTCAGGACCGCCCTTTGCGCACTGAACTTGAAAAGATAGGGGGAAAAGAAATAGATCATCCAAAAAAGATTAAACGCTATATTGAACTTGTGCAGTACGCGATGAAACCTTATCCATGGGAAAAAGAAAAGTGAAATCAATGAAATTACTACAAACGAAAAAATGTGTTGCTATTATAATCTATATTTTTAATTCTTTTTGTTCTCTTTAAATTTTTAATTTTTTAAAAATTTTTTTCTCCTTTTCTTTAACATTTTAAATTTTTATTCATTTCGGTAAAAATCGTTCATTAAAATTATTTTATTATAATTCTATCTTGATAAAAAAATTCTATCCAATTTTGAAAATTATATATTAGCTGGTTTTTATGGGTCTAAATTGGACCATATTTTTGGTACATGACTTGAGTATGGTACTATATTCTTGCACAATTTTGTCATATTTGCTTATCATCATACCTAATCATGAAATTGAAGACAGGCAAGTTTTCAAAATAATGGAAAATATTAATTTTAGATTCTTTCCCGAGGAAATAGTTACACAAAATAGATAAATTTTAATAAATTATATGTAATACTTATTCGGAAAAAGTTATATTCTATTTGTTATGGCTGAGGAAAAGGAAGAATAAAAGGGCCAATGAAAGCACTGGAAAGAATATGGGCCCAAAAAGCAAAAGCCACACTCTTGGGTGGTGAATGGCCTATAGGTTAAAAAGGCACCAGAGCGATGGGACCCCGGTAACGACGGTTCGAAAACGACTTGCAGCCAAATTTTCAACTCCATATCACTATTATATCCAGAGCAGTGATGGGTTCGGAATTCCGAATTCCGAATGCCGGAATTCCGGTGTTTGAGTTCCGATTTTATGAAAAAAGCAAAGGAACTTTACTATGCAATTCCGATTCCGAATGCCGGAATTCCGGCTTTTTTGAGTTCCGAACCCATCCCTGATCCAGAGATTTGTGAATAACCACAATCGACTATACATGGTCAATTTACTGGTTTATGATTTAATAGGCTAAAATTAGTAGTTAGTGTACTCAAATCAGTTTGGGTTAAAATTTAAACGGTGTGTCGATTCCTCAATAGTGCAAATGTGGGCATTTTCGAGTTATAATAAATCATAGACCAGTTTTAGACCCTAAAAACGTTAAAGATTATATCATATTGTAGAACTCATCAAGATGCATGGAATGATATTTAATTTTTTATGGTTTATGCTAAAATTAAAGAGTTTAAAAACAAAGACTGGTAAAATCTTTGAATAGTTTAATACCCTCTAATTTTGATTAAACCATAACATTTTATATACCATTCGATGCATCTCGATGAGTTCTACAAAATGGTATAAGGTTTGTATAGTCTAAAACCGGTTTCTGATTTATTATAAGTCGAAAACGCCTACAATTGTACTATTTCTCTAAAACCGTATTTAAAAGATTAAAATTCCGCTAATTTTTTATAAGAAATAAAATTTATTTTCTATCCTAATTCATTTTTTTTTTCATTTAAGCCTGGATTATTAAAATGCTTTTAAAAACGATTTGATCGTTCAAAATTATTTGAATGTTTTGAATAAATTTGTAGAATTGTTACAAAATAAAAAATAAAATAAAATTGTAAAATAGTAAAATATCACTATTTTTCTTTGTCAACCATTTTCAATTCCAAAGTGCTAAAGTCTATATTATAATTGGCTTCATTAATTTATTTTATGCACAAAAATTTGATTAGAAATTGCAAAACATAATACTATTATAAAATAAAACACAAGTTGTTTAGATAAATAAAATGTTTGGAAAAAATATTAAGTGTTTAAAAAAGTAAAAAACACAAAATGTTTGAATGAACTAAAACACAAAATATTCGGAAAAACAATAAATATAAAAATGTTTGAAAAATAAAGAAAAAAATTATGGAAAAATAAAAACAAAATTTATATTTAATATTTAGTATTTTTTTATAAATTGATTTTTTTATTTGTTCCATTTTTGGAATCGCCCATATTAGTAAATTATTTATTTATTGTCTAGTCGAAAAATATAAAATTATGGAATAAAAAAATACAAAAAATAAATTTTTTGATATTTATTTATTAAACGGAATTATCAATTTGTTTATATGATGGATCCGGTGGCAAATTGAGTTCATCCCAAAAATCGGGCAAATTCATGAATATTTTGGCCATTATTTGCATTTCATCAACATCCGAAATGAGAATCTATAAAATTGGGAAAATTATTTTTAATATAATAAAATGAAGAAAAAAATTAACATTTAATTGATGAAGCAATTCAAGCAATTTGGAATGATGAATAATCACAGATTGATGAGGTAATGATGAGCCATATTTATCGGAAATGATGGCAAACAATTCACCATAAAATGCATCCTTTTTCGCACGAATTTGGTCAATAGAAATTGCATGCGAAAGATACTTTTCAACTGAAAAAATTAACGATTAAATATTCCAATGGTGTAGTGAAAATTAGTATCAGAATTTTCGGTATCAATTTTTTGTAATTTAGGAAAGTAAATTTGATAGAATTTTTTTTATAGCTATGCTGATTGGAAAGGATAATTAAAGAAATAATTAATGGCTTTAAAAAAATGTCAAAAAATATATGGCCAAAAAATTGTTAATTGTTCTAGGGCATATTAATTTTGTCCAATCACTTGGTTACTTCAAAAATAAATAAAATTAGAGTAAAAATTTTAATCAGCGCTGTCAGTTTTTTTAGGACTAAGATAACATGTATTTTGAGAACACATTATTCATGATTTTTAAATTCTCGAGCGAAAAATTTAATTTCAAAAATGCCACAAATTGAAAAATTAGATTTGAAAACGACCGCGCAATAAAAAATTTAATCCAAAAATAGTTGCGCAGCGAAAATTAAATTTTTTTTATCATTTTTTTTTATAATTTCGTGAAAAAAGTACATAAAGAAAGTACACCAAAGTAAAAAAAAAAGTACAAATCTTTAAAAAAAAAGATGCATGTTTATTTTCAAAGATTTGACCCCTCAAAAATAGTAGAAATCTTTAAATAAAATACATCTGGCAGCCTTGATTTTATCTAATTAAGTTAATTGACCTATGCGGCAAAATCAGGTTTGTCCCCATTTTTACCAGTATTCCAAAAGAGGATTCCCGTCAAGGCTGCAAATTCAAGTTGGCCAATTTTTAATGGGCAAACTCTGTATTTGCCAAATTCAATAAGCCTTTCCATCATTGAAATGCAAATCCTGAATTTAACTATTTTATATAATAATAATATTAAATTTATTTCTCGATTACTTTTCTTTCTCTTTGTCATTTTCAGCAAAAAGTTCAGTAAGCAAATTTCGATCGATGGCACCGCCGGGCACAATGAAAACAAAGGTTGGAGTGGTTTCGCAAAATTTTGGTGTCTGTAAAATTGGAATATAAATTATTTTTAATTTCTGGATTTATATTTTCTCACGTGCCCATAAGATGCTAATTTTGCTAAAATATTTTTCTAAATTTTTTTTTGGGAGGCTAGATGCTTTCATATTTGTTAGAACGGTACTGGAAATAGGATGAATTGAAATTACTAAATTATTGCATTATTTATTCTTTTGATATATTATCTTATTTTCTTAATTTGTTCGATTCCTCATTCCCCATTCTCATTTTTTTAATTTTTCCGGGTTTACTGAGATTGGCATAAATTGGACAAAAAAAAGGTCAAATTCATGCTTAACATATTCATAATTTTACCCATAGAAAAATAGTTTCGAATTGAAATAGAGTAATCTTTTTTGTATATTTTTGGTACATTTAAGAAGGTTAAATCTGGATAGATGTGTTTTTAGGCAATTATATTTTCCGGAATGATTTATTGAATTAATCGAATTTTAATTAAAGGCCAAATCATTTCCAATTTTATTCATTTCTCTTTAGGACTTAGGAGGAGAAATAAAGCCTCCAGCCCCAGTTCCTCCTAATAAGACCTACCGTCATATGAATCCGATGAAAGGTGACGAATTGCTTGCAAAATTCTTTGAGCATTTTAATTCGATAATGCACGGATAATTCACGCAAAATTGGCAATTGCTGGCAAATCATTGCGTAAATCAACAAAGCTGCTGCCCGGTCGGCACGTGACAATTCGTGTTGCGTAATCAGTCGAGCCTGTTTCGTATCGACCAATTCAGTGCTGATTCCCTCCACAATTGAGAATGCCCTCAGACCATTGTCATATTGGCGAATGGACTCTTCAAATTTAAGGGTCAAAGGAATTGTGAAGGAATTTTGTCGTTCAACAACATTATTGTGTATAATTAATGAAGTTGTGGGCAATGCATTTTGCAGTGGGCAAAGGGAAATGAAGCTATTTTGGTAATGTTCTTGCTGCATTTGATTAGTGGGAGAAAAATTTTTTACTAAAAATATGATGGGAATTTAAATTATATTTAATTAATTTTACCGACCAGAAGCCACTTTTCGCCCCTTTTTCTTCTCCTCTGCCATTCCAATTTCCAGGCATTTTTTGAGGCGGCAAGCCCGGCAAGAATTTCGAAGTCCATGATCTATTCAAAGAGAATAGATTTATTTGGGGATTTATGGCCACCCCACCAACCATTGCTAATTCGGCAATTTTGGCCCCTTTGGCATGTGTATTTGCGTCTTTCCTTGATGGATCGATGGAAAAAGGTGGCACACGCCTGACAGCAAATTCCATTGCTTGGCGCTGAGCAAACCAGACAATTTGTATCCCCAAGAGATGTTGTCATTTTATTTAGGGTCAAGAGACCAAAGATAGGGGGATTAAAAATGGATGGTATTTTAATTTCTAGAAAAAAAACATTGAAAATGTCGAAAAGATTATAACGGTTCAGTGTTTTATCCTAGACCCCCAAACCCTAAATCCTATCGATAGAACTAGTCAAGACGCTTCGATTAGTATATATTTTGTCATGGTTTGATCAAAAATTAAGGGTATTAAACCACTTAAACCATTTTATGGATTTTGGTTCAAAACCAATTAAACCGGGACAAAATATATACCAATCGACGCGTCTTGACGAGCTCTATCGAATGGTATATGGTTTGCGAATTTTGGGCAAACCACTAAACTTTTTTCGCAATTTTAAATATTTCCCCATTAAAAATTGAGTTGAAATTGGAATTGAGAAAAAAAAAGGGAAAAGAGCCATTGTAGTAAATGGAGTCTCGCCGGGGGAAAGAATCGATTAGAGCACGTAGCGTCTGGTATAAAATACATGTTGGCCAACTACAAACTAAATTGTAGTCTTTTGAATGAGAGTGGAAAATTTTTACTGCTCTGCTGCCCTCAAAAATTGTTCGCTGCCACTTTAGACTTTAATAGACAACAATTGATCTCATTAAAGTGCAAAATGAATTTTGTTGGCAACATTTTTAATAAAGGTATTAAATTCCATAATTAAAATGAAACTAGTTTGATAAATTATTTAATTTGTCAATTTGAAATTTCAATGAATTATTTACTCTCTCATTTCATTGTTGACAAAAGTGCAGAATTGTAGTCTGCCTGGGATTTGATTGTAAAATTATGGAAAACACATTTTTATAGGTAATTTGGGGTGTAGAACACGAATCTGAAATCGATTTTGCCATATATTACAATCTTGGTAATTTACCATGAATAAGCAAAGGGGGACAAAGGGCATTTTTGGTGCAAATAACTCGTTCAACGCAGCTCGTCAAGCTGAATCGAATGGTACCATTTTTATTGAATTATATTGCAATATAGGCAAGTTAGACGTCGAAATATCTTACCAAGACAAATATTTCTTTTTGGTCATAATTTGCCTATATTGCAATATTATCTTATAGAAATAGTATCATTCGATTCCTCTCGGCGAGCTGCGTTGATTGAGCTATAATTTGACTCTATAGAAATTTTCACCAAAAATGCCCTTGGTCGTCGTCCCCCCTTTGCTTTTTCGTGGTAAAAGTTGGCATTATCTTAACCAAGATTGTAATATATGGCAAAATCGATTTCAGATTCGTGTTCTACGCCCCTAATTACCGTTAAAAATGTTTTTTCCATAATTTTACAATCAAATCCCAGGCAGACCACATTCTGCATGTTGGCCTCATTGTTTATATTAATAGTATCGAAATTTTTGTATTTGGATTAAATTTATGCCAAAATTAATAGTTCATTTATTTTAAAATTTTTCAAAATAATAGATTCTGATTAAAGATGATTTATTTAACTCTTTGCCCTTGTTCATAGATATTTTAAAATTACTTTAGGTCAATTTGATAAATCTCTTTCAATCCATCTTTTTATGGATTGGCCAAATTTTGGTCTTCCTAAATTCCAGCCAAATTATCTGGATAATCATAACATAATCAACAATTCCTCTTTCCCCTTTATCAATGCCATAATGGAAGATGGAATTTTTTTTGGAATAATTTTTATCCGAAATCTTTCAAAATAATTCATTAACCAACCAACTAAAAAAAAAGTAAAAGTAGAGTGGACCGCCCATAAAAAGAATAAATCAAAAATCGAAATTAGGGGGAGGGGGAAATTTAAACGTGGATTGTTTTTTAAAATATGATCAGTGATCAGACATCAAGGCACGGCACAAATAAAATTGAAATGAATAATGACATATTATCATTCATAATCTTCGATAATAAATGAAGCGATAATAATGAATGAAGATAAAAAAAATGAATATTAAAATAAATAGCTTATCACATTTTTTTTTCAATTTTATCAATCCTTTCCTTCACATAAGATTAAAAATTTCCATTAATAATAAAAATAACATATTCTTTTCATTTTATTATTCTAATCATATTAATTTAAATTTAATAAATCTTTTTTTTTGAAAAATGAAAATAACACTGGAAGAGCTGAAAACAAAAATAAATGAGGGCGAAATTGACACAATTGTTACTGGTAATTAAAAAACAAAAAACAAAGGAAAATAAAATTAAAATTAAGGTTCTGTTGATATGTTTGGACAACTAATTGGGAAACGTGCAACTGGTCGATATTTTTTGGAGAATGCCAGAAACAAAATGGGAATGAGCTATTCCCATTTGGCGATGACAGTGGATGGTAAAAATTAAAATAATAGCCAATAATTGAATATTTAGGTGCTAGGTCGATTCCACAATGGTACAAATATGGGCGATTCCACAAATAGTGCAAATTTAAGTTTTTGACTTCTAATAAATCAGAAATAGGTTTTAGAACCAACAAACCTAATACCAATTTGTAGATCTCATCGAGACGCATCGAATGGTATATAAAATGTCTGGTTTTGGTCCAAAATTAAAAGAGTTTTAAACTAAAAACCTAAAAATATGGTTTAAACGGTTTAACTCTTTAATTTCTGGCCTAAAATGACATTTTATATACCATTCGATGCATCTCGGTGAGATCTACAAATACAAACTGGTTTAAAGTTTGTATTGTCTAAAACCTATTTCTGACTTATTAGAAGTCAAAAACTTATATTTGTACTATTTGTGGAATCGCCTATATTTGCACAGCTCTTTGTTTTTGTGGAATTGACCCCGGACGATTATTTCTCCTGATTTTATCAACCTATTTTTCAATGATATACTACTTTTTATTTCCATATGCCTATGGCTAATAATGGATTTAATAGACTCCCAGCCCCAGCCCATGGGAAGGCCATTTCTTCCAAAGCCAACTAAACAATTTTGTTTTATGAGTGGTTGAATTGAAAAACCACCCGTGCCTTGGTCTCTAAGTGCGAAGAATCGAACCCAGAGGAAATTATTTTCCTCTTTATTTAATTAAAAAGCCCTTTTTTTTGTTAGCCTATAAAATACAAATTTATTTTTATTTTCTTGGAATCCTTCAAAATACAATTTAATAAAAATGAATCATTATTGCCAGATTCTACTTATTTAAAATTTTATTTTTTTATTTTTTTAAGAAAATTCAAAATTATTATTATCTTATAAAAATAATGTCCTCATCCACTGAAAATCAAACAGAAATGACGAATTGGATGCAGAAAGAGCAGAGGAATTGTTTAATTTGTGGCAAATTTTCTCAATTCAAATTTTACAATGTGCGGAGTTGCAATGGTAAAAATTTTGTGAAATAATTCAAAAATGCAATAAATTGTTTTTTTTAAGGCTGCAAACAATTCTTCCTTCGAATTGTGCAAAATCAAATCCAATATTTTTGCCGATTCGATGGAAAATGCGATTTGACAAAAGGTAAAGGATGAAGAAAAACTGTAAGAGAATAATAGTTAAACAAGAATTCGTATTAATTGGATCCATATTTTTAGATTTTTATCAATTTTTTATATGTATCAAATTTGATGAAAAATGCACATAAATTAAAAAAAAAAATTTTGAGCTTTTATTCTATTTAAGTATATTTTTTTATTATTTTACTTATTTTGACTTTTCAGAGATAATTCAATTAGAAAAAGCAAAATAAAGTCAAAAATTATTTATTTTGGGATTGCGGAAATCTATTTTGATAAATGATAAATTTTACGCAAAAAAACTAAATTATATATTTGGTGATTTTTTTGACCAAAGAATTTAATGTCCAATTTATATTTTAAAGCGAAAGTTCATATCACTTTGTTATTTATTAGTCTATTTAAGTGGTGCTAAGTCAATTCCACAATAGGGTCAATGTGAGCGTTTTTAACTTCTAATAAATTCAAAACCGACTTTAGATCCTACAAACCTTATACCATTTTGTAGATCTCATCAAGACGCATCGAATGGTATATAATTTGTAATTTTTTTGCCAAAAATTAAAGAGTTTTAAAACCAAAGAATAAAATGGTTTAAAACTCTTTAATATTTGGCCAAAACTTGGCATTTTATGTATCATTCGATGCGTCTTGATGAGATCTACAAAATGGTATAAGATTTGTAGAGTCTAAAGTCGGTTTCTGATTTATTAGAAGTCGAAAACGCCCACATTTGCCCTATTGTGGAATTGACCCCGGACGTATTTAAATTATTTGTGCCTTATAAGATTTAGTGAAATTAAAATTTTCATAATAACAATTTAATATAAGATATTTATTATAAGAATTAGTAAATCAAATATATTGTTATTTTTTCACTAATAGGATAAAATTTTGTTTTAAAAATTTTCATTATCAGTGAAATGTCGTGGCTGTCGTCTGGACAGATGTCTTCGTTATGGAATGAATCCGACAAGTGTGCATACGGAAAATATAACTGAACAAACAAATCGAATGTTCAATTCGTTGGAAACCCGTCAAAAAGAATTGATGATGGATGAATCAAAAAAATTAAATGGATTGGAAAATTATAGATTCACTATCAGCCAAGAATTGGAACGAGTAATATTTAATTATTTATTAAGATTAATTAAATTTACACAGGAATCCAATCAAATTGAATATTTGACAAAAATTTTGAATGCCCATAGGCAAATAGCAGATCGTTGCCTGGAGTTGCCGGATTCATATTTGAATAAATTCCGCAACATTGGCGAAATATTCAATGGCCAGGAGAACATTCTCTCATTGGCTGATAGCTTTTCTGTAAAATTTTTATCAAAAAACCTTAATAAAAATTTTTGGTACTTTTCCGTTTTCTGTGCGGAGATTTTGAAAAAGAAGGAAGGGTCCCCCCTTAAGGTGATTAGGGTTAGGGTTAGGGATTTGTGAAATGATAACCAATCCCCTAAGGAACCTAGCCCTATACGGATGACCCATGGGGAATGGGGATCACCGATACCTTTCCCCAGTTGACCTAAGAAAAATCTCCGCACAACGGAAAAGTACCAAATTTATTACTGAAATATTTAAATAATGCTAACATATATTAAGTAATTTATTAGTAGATAAAATGATTAATAATTACATGATTAATAATGTCAAACAATTTGCAATTTTTTTTAAATTTTTTGTTAATAATTTATTATTATTTCTTTGATTAAAAAAAATTATTCTAACAAATTTATAATAAATATTAATAAAATTAAAATTGTTAATTTTTTAGCCATTTATTATTGATCGTTTATTCATTGACGAAATTGCGCAATTACAGAGGGAATGGATCGAAATTGGATTTGGTGAAATGCATCCAAAAATCCGAAAAATCCACATTGTTTATCACTTGTTGGCTGTGGGCTTTTTGAAAGCAATGCCAATTTTTAGCCAACTAACAATGAAAGATAAGGTATTAAAAAATGTTAAAAATGTTAGGAATAAAAGAGTTTGAAATTTTAACAAAAAAAAAAAAGGAAAAATTTTTACGGACACTATTTCGCGTTCAAAATTTATTACATAAAAAATATTTTCGCTGAGAATTAAAATGAAAATTTAAAATTTTTGAACAAATCTAAAACAAAAATTTGTAATATTTTTATTTCTTTAGGAAATTCTGGTACGCGAATTGGGCCATCAAATGAATAATTTGACAAATGCATACTATTCAATGGAAAAGGGCCAAATCTCGGTTACCGGCCCAAAAGGATTGTCCATAATAAATGTTTTTATAGAAATTTTCAAGGATTTTCCCAGGTATTAAATAATAAATTTTGGTAACAAAATTATATTTAAAAGGCTAATCCATATGTCGAAAATGGTATTTGTGCATCCAATTGAGACATTCCGTCGTATTCCAATGCCTTCAATCGAGGAATTTGCATTGCTAATTGCAATTCATTTTTCAAATCCAGGTAAAATTGTGGAAATGCTTTGAGACTAGTTCCGGGGCCTAATTTAAAGAAATAATTAATTTAAAATCTATTGAAAAGTCTTGATAAAATCAAAATATAAAAAAGCTTCCATAATTTTCAACCCAATAAATGACTGATGAGAGTTAAGCGCTTTAATAAATCGCTCCATTCCCTTACATATTTTTGGGTGTCAAGTGTCAACACGATTCGTATACTCTCAATTCGTATACCCCTAGTTCGTATACCGTATACCCCCTTTTCGTATACTGGGTCAGTTCGTATTCGTATATTCACAATTCGTATACTCACAATTCGCTTACTGGATATTCACAATTTGTATATTTCGTATACAAAGGAAAATTGAAATTCATTTCTTTAGAATTTCAAACTAGCTTTAAATATATTGAATTCAATTTCAAATTCTTTATTTTTAACCTCTAAAAGCCATTATACTGAATGAATTTTAAAATGCTTTTTCCTTTGTATACGAATCGTGAATATACGAACTGGAAGTATACGAAAATGTGATATACGAACTGGGGGTATACGAATTGAGAATATCCGAATTGTGCTTGAAGCTTGACCCATATTTTTGCATGGCAAAACTACAACGACTTCTTAGAAAGAAATCCACAATTTGGATGTATAAGGGTTTTAAAAATATTAGTAGAATCTTAAGCCCACCTCCTTAAATTTTAAACTCTCTTTTTAATAAAATTTTGTATTTTTACTAAAATTTTTCCTATAATTCAGCAATTTCTGGCCTCTCCTCCCATGCAAGAGAATTGCTCTACAAAGAGCAATGTCATTATTCTCAATTGCTAATTAAACATTGCCAACAGCAGGCTGGGAATGGAGCAAAGGGTGCTCAACGATATGCGGAATGTTTGCAGTTGATTGAGTGCGCTTTTCAAGCAGTTCATTATTTCGAATCGATTTCGACCTATAGTGAAATGTTTCTGGCAAGAAGACATTGGTTAGACGATATTCCAAATGAATATGTTATAAAATCTTTGATCAAATGATTATGAATGATATTAATTATTAATTATACATATTTATAAAGTGGCGTCCTTCAAAAAAGCAATAATTCATATTTCTTACAATGATCGAAAGGAAGTGCAAATTTTATAAACAAATTTATATTCTCAAACTTTAATAATTAGTGAATTCTTTGTGCTGTCCATCGAGAATGAAGATTGGCTTTCATCATTTTAAATTTTTTTATTTTATTTAGAATGACCCTGTAAACCTTTATAATTGAAATTTTGAAAAAGAAATAAATAAATAAAAAATATTTTAACATTTTTAAACGAATTTCTTTCGATCTTGTTTTAAATAAAATATCTCTTATCCCATAATGAAGTATTTCACTCTTTCTCTAAGAAAGTCCATGAGATTTTAGTTCGTTTATAGCAAAAAAAATTTATAATTTCTAAATCAATTCATTACGAATATATTTTTAAAAACAATAATTTATTTTCAACTCACAAATCTTCTCTTGTTTGGTCAAGTGCTCTTACTTCCCCTGGAAGGTAAAAATTTGTCACGAATTTATCGTAATCATATATATATTTTTAGGCCATTTGAAGGATTGTATAGCTTCTCTGGATTCTCAACAATGGAAAGCACAAATTCATAGGTAACTCTATAAAATTGTTATAAGTTTTATTAGTATACGATCGAGCACTAACCACTAATAAGTTATTACGTTGTAGACATTCCAATTAATAAATAAAGGTAATCGTGCAATTGTATTCCACTTTTTGGAAAAAATTGAATTTAATAATTTTGTTTTATGGAGGTTATCGTGATCAAGAAATTCAATCTGACTTTAATTTTTTAGCATATCTTATCAATCTTGATAAGATAATGTCGACTTTAGGAAAGGGATACGAATATATCCGGATCGATCCGGATATATTCAGACACGGACGGATACGGATATGGATTTTTTGCACCAGCATTGCGGATACGGACGGATGTCGAATATGGAGGTTATATTCGCGAATATTAATCAATATCCGGCTTTCCCTTGTCGAGGCCATTTTTACTTATATTTTTTTCTTAAAAAGACACTTTCGTTAAAATTTTCGCCTGCTGCGTAAAATAATGTTTACCTTTTCATTTTGTCATCCTCCTCGAAATTTTGGTACTTTTCCGTTTTGCTAAAAAATAATAAATTAAATTTTTTCCAAAAAGATAGGCTAATAATTATTTATACAATTACCCCTCGAATAAAAACAAACATCTTTTGACCTCAATTACAATTGAATACATGTGTTCAATCATGTCCTTTTGAATGTTTTCTGAAAATAATTTTAAATTCAAATGGTCTAATTTTTCATTAATCAAAACCTCCTGCTGCAGACGAAGATGATGCCTTAAATTTTTTTGACGACCCTGGTTTATCTTGAGATTTCTGTCGTTGTCGTTGACGTAGATGAGGTGTAGATTATGAAGAATCAGCAAAAAAGAAGATAAATGAATGAAACAATTCGGAGCATTTGCATGTTATTTACAAAAGCACTTACAATATGCTTTCAAAATGGCCATATAAATATTCAAAAAAATGCAAAAAAACATTGATCTACACTAAATATATTGTTCGAAGTGATCGATGATCATTCGGAAAAAATAATAATGATCGAACGCAAAATTTCCTTAAAAAATAGTATAAATAAGGAGGGAAGGACTCATCAAGTCATTTATTAAAATAATAAATATTTTTCCTAAAATATTTTAAAAAATACAAAAAATTCATTTTATGATGAAAGTAGGAAAAATTCTTCAAATTTCCATTGTTCTTCTAAACATGCTCAAAATTGTTTCCACAAGTTGCTGTGGATGTTGTGACAGTGATGAGGCGGATAATGGAGGGGGAAATATTGAGATGTTTGGTTCAGCACTTGGTGGAATATTGAATGTTAATGCAATGGAACATACTAGACCAAAGAATCCAACTTTTGTTGTGCCTCCGAATGAAGCGCACAATCCTTCGGCCCATAAAAAAGTGGATGAGAAAATAAAAGTAGGAAAATCAAATTCAATTGGAAAAGGTGCGTTTTATATGGTGGAAATTGGTGAAACCGAATTTTAAATAAAAGAAAAAAAAACATAAAAATGTGAACCAAAGAAACACATACACTAAAATCATTACATTCAAATCTCTATAAAGAAAATTAATTTATAGTAGACTTATTAACCATTTAACTATCGAAGCATAGTGAAAATTGAAAAAAAAAACATTTTTAAGATTTTTCTTCCTAGAAATTTTGAGTATAGGAATTTTGGATTTAAAGATCTTGGGTTTAAAAACTTGGATTTCGAATGAATTTACTTTTCTTAAAATCATTAAAATGTATATCAAGAGAAAATCGTCGAAAAGCATTATTGATTTGGCTTATTACGATTTAATTAATATTAAAGAAATATTTAAACAAATCATTATAAATTACAATTATATTCGATGCCCTTTGACGTAACGATTTATGGATGGCAAAATCTTAGACGTTAGACCATTTTTTTTTGTATTTTCTATTCGTAATATAAATGTAATAGAAAAGAAAGTATTTATTATTTATTCTAAATATTTAATTATTAATTTTTATTACTTTAAAATATTATTGTATTTCTATTTAAAAATATAACATTATTCTTTAAAGCGGGAAAACCATCAGAGGTGGTTCGAAAAATATGGAACAGTGTTAAAAATTGTCTTTGTTGTGATTGCCGAGCTAATTTGAAGGAAAAGGAAATTGGGAACAAAATAATTTTTGGAGAAAATTTGAGCGAAATAATAGATTATAATGAAAGGGTAGAAGGAAGTATGGCACAAAAAGATGGAAACAAAAAAGAAAAGAAAAATGAAAAGCCAAAAGCTAAAATTAGAAGCAATAATGATTTGGGGAATTAAGTTGAAAGATTCTCCAGTTGAATCGGATTTGATGATAAAATGATGTTTTGGAAAAGAAAAAGGAACGAAAAATATGACATTTTGAAAATGTTTTATCTGCTCTTTTATCACTTTATCTTAACTATCATTTTTTTTTATATTTCGGGGGTTTTTTTTCCTATAAAGCATGTTGAATGGAATTTCAGAGTATATTTTCTTTAGTTTTTCCTATACATATATATATGTTAGTGTTAAAACTGAAATTTCAGTTTAAATTGAGATTAACTAGTTAAAACTGAAATTAACACACACTCTCTCGCTGTAAGAAGCAGAGCATCGAACCCTAGCCCTAGCCCTAACCATAACCCTAAACCCATGCCGGCCCTACCATAACCCTATACTTAATTTTTCTTTCTCTGCTTCTCTGGCGAAAATAGAGTGTGAATTTCAATTTTAACGACCCTTTTCAGAAACGGATATCCGATTTTGAAATGTTTCAAAATCGGATAGTCGATTTTGAAAATAGAAATAAAATCAGAATGAAAGGAAATAAAATCAGAATGGGCTGGAATAAAATTAGAACAGGTGAAAATCAAATCAGAATTTTTTTTTCGAAATATGATGATGGGAAAAGAATTGCCTAAATTAGGATGGAATTTGCTGACAATAATTGCCCCTAAAATGAAACCCATACCTTCGATTTTATTTACAATTACTATAGAGGGATTCGATGATATTATAGTATATCACTTCGCACGGATAATTAATTTGAATTTTTTCCAAAGAACTGATGCGGGTAAACTATAAACTTATAATAATACTTCCACTATTAAACTGGATCAAAGTCTATTTATTTATTGTATTTATTCAACATAATAAGAAAATTAATTGAGTTAACAAAATCATGAAAATAAACAAATTTAGTATTTTAAAGATGGAATGCTCTCAAAAACAAAAAAATATTTATGATTGTTTATTGTGTTATCCTCATTTTCTTGGCTCTGCCGATCTCAGACCAACCTCATCAGAATGTTTAGAATTCCTAATTTACAAATTAAAATATTAAAAAATATTTTAAATATTTTTACCCCGATTCCTGCCAATTCTATGTAGACATGAGGCGAATTATCCAAATGTCGCAATAGCAATTTTTGCTCCCAATCTTCCCTTAAATATTCTTGGCCTTTTGGATGTCGAACAAGTAATTGTGGTGATGGTGGAGGAAAAAACGAAAACGGCAGCGAAAAGATTGGAATTTGAATTCCATTTAATAAAAATTGTGGTGGATTTGCATTTACAAATGGTCGTGTTGATGGATTTTGATAAAGAGAAAGCACCTCTCCAGTCCGTTCATTTTCCATATTAAAGTTTGCATAATTTACTTGATCTTCACTGCTGAATGACATTAAGAAATTGGAAGATTGGGTTGATGAGCCAATGAATTGCTGAAAAAAAAAATAAATAATAAAAAAGATTAATTTATTTTATACCTTTTTGATTTTATCAATAAGAATTGATTTCAATCCATTATGTTTGATTGAGGGAAGCAATTTTGGCTTTTTGTCAGGTCGGGATTTAATCAACCATTGAATCAATAAATCAATATCCCATTGATTTATTAATTTGACTTCTCTAATTGACTCTAAATTTTCAATAAAATCCAGCGCATTTGAATTAAATCGCAAAAAATTGAATAAATTTTCATTGTTAATTGAAGTGGCTTTCTTTGTTAACATTTCGAAAAAGCGATGAATTTGGCCAAATTGCTTTGTAGAGTTGCAGATTTGAATATCAATACGACCAATGTACAAGGAAATTGGATCCAATTTTGGAAGAATGCATTCAACAAATTGCATAACGTGACCATCAAAAAAACTGGAATAATAATAAATTTCTCAATTCTTTCGAATATTTCTTACTTTATTGTAATTCCTTTGAATCCAGCTATGTATTTTGGAGGTGAAATATTGGCAATTGGGATAATCATGTCTCTTTCAATTCGTTCCAATTTGACTTGATAAATGCCTTTTGATTCATTGTGTTCACCGAGAAAATACAAATTAGCGAATTTGTATGGCTGAACATTTCCGTGAAGTTTTGGCCAACACAATTGCTTGAATGTCCAACTTGATGTACTCATTGAGGAGTTGAGGATTTCCATTCGTTTGATCCATTTTAGAACTTCGATTAACCAATTTGGCACACTGAATGATTTTTAAAATAATAATATTATTAATTTATTTTACCATTTCCCTTCTAATTTTGCTCTTTTCTCTTCCAGATCAGTTGATTTTTCTTCGAGTTTTCTTTTCATTGATTGAAAATCCGAATTTGAAACAATTTGTTGTGTAAGATCATCATCCTTAATATTTTAAAAAATTAATTAATTCGATTTTTAATAAAATGAATGATTTAAAAATTAAATAATATATAAAATATTTTAGAAAAATTAGAAATATACTTTAATTTTTTCCGCTTTGATGGCTCCAATTTCTTCCATCAATTTTTCATTTTTATCCATCAATTTGGCAATTTGTTCATTCTTTTCTGCGTTTTGTTCCTTCAATTCGGCATTTTTCCCTTCAACTTTGTCCAATTTTTCCTTCAAATCATTCATTTCGTTGATCAATTTCGAATTTTCTTCAGACATTTTCCAGATTCAGGCTGTTGATGAATTTAATTGATTATTTAAAAAATATCAATATAAATTTACTGACTAAAATTTAAAAAAAAATTTAAATTATTAAAAAGATAATTTAAAGAAAAATAATTAAATTAAGCAGAGATAAATTCCTCTAATTGAATAATTCAAATTCCTCCATTCATATTCGCATTTTTGATTGTTGATAAATTTATTAATGAGCAATTTTATTATCCTAATCAGAAAACCAAAATAAATCTGGGAAAGATTGTATGAATGAATTATAAGACAAAAATGGAAATTTACAATTAAAAAAAAATCAAATTGTGAACAAAAATAGGTCAACAATTTGGAAGGAGTAAATTCATCAATCAATCAGCAGCGGGCAATTTTATAATTCTCATTGTCGATGGATGGGGGATTTAAGTTAATGGGAAATTGCCTCTGGCAATTATTTGAATCATATTTATTTTGCCCAAGCCGAATTAAAATAATGAATGAAGGCCGCGGAATTCTCTCCTTGAATATTCAAAAATAGATGCCTACCATACCACAAAAGACAAAACCCAGCAGAGTACACCAATTTTTACTTACCATAGCCATCGATCGCATTCTCATATTTTTTTTCCTGTTATAATTTGAATTTACCTTTATTGAACTTTACCCTATTAGATGAATAATATTGAAAAATTATTTTGTCTAGTTTGAATTTATTTCCTTTATTTAATGTTATAATGAATGAATATGATGCAGTCACTTCTGCTGATGGTCGTTTTATTTGTTTTCGATAATTAAATTTTATATATGAAGGTCAGAGAAAACCAAAGAAAAATTGTAAAGTATTTTTTATGCTTATCGTATTGCATAAGTATTTCTCTCCATTGGAAATATTCGGCTGACTGCCATGACAGTGACCCCATGTAATCGTTGAATTTTGTTGGGTCGAAACAATTTATAAAACATCATTCGGCAATCATGACGAATTGTTTGGTTCAGCGCCAAATAAATGATTGGAGGAAAACCATGAACATGAAACCTAGTAAAAAAAAGTTTAATTTATTTTAATTATTAGGGTATTCTTAAAAATAAAAGATATAATTTTCAATTTTTTTTATTTTTGGCAGATTCTTAATATTTTACTACTATTATTTTCCAATGAAATTTGGAAATATTTAATTTTTTTCTATGATAATTGTGTTTTGGATTATAATTTTAATTGGATTGTAAATGTAATTGTGTTTTCGATTGTAATTAATTGTGTTTTCGATTGTAATTGTAATTCTGTTTTCGATTGTAATTGTAATTGTGTTTTCGATTGTAATTGAAATTGTGTTTTCGATTGTAATTGTAATTGTGTTTTCGATTGTAATTGTAATTGTGTTTTCGATTGTAATTGTAATTGTGTTTTCGATTGTAATTGTAATTGTGTTTTCGATTGTAATTGTAATTGTGTTTTCGATTGTAATTGTAATTGTGTTTTCGATTGTAATTGTAATTGTGTTTTCGATTGTAATTGTAATTGTGTTTTCGATTGTAATTGTAATTGTGTTTTCGATTGTAATTGTAATTGTGTTTTCGATTGTAATTGTAATTGTGTTTTCGATTGTAATTGTAATTGTGTTTTCGATTGTAATTGTAATTGTGTTTTCGATTGTAATTGAAATTGTGTTTTCGATTGTAATTGTAATTGTGTTTCGATTGTAATTGTAATTGTGTTTTCGATTGTAATTGTAATTGTGTTTTCGATTGTAATTGTAATTGTGTTTTCTATTGTAATTGTAATTGTGTTTTCGATTATAAATTGTGTTTTTGATTGTAAGGTAATCTTATTTGTGATTAATGTAATTGTAATTAAATGTGTTTGCTCTAGCAGAATTAATTATATAAGTAAAAATTAAAATTTTTTAAATAGGTTTAAAAATGCTTCTGCAATCAATTTTGTCGGATTTGGTTTAAGGCCATTTTTGTTTTTAATCCAATTATCCTAACTATTAGTAAGCATAAGCTTTTATATTCTAAAAAAGAATTTTTAAAATAAACAATTAATTTAAATTACTAATATGGTCAAATAAAAGATAAAAATAATACCATGAAAACTGCCCCATAGTTATCATCCATTGGGGTGGAATGATGTAATCCATTACCACATAGATGGAAAAAGATGAAGCATTTATTGCGGAAATTAAAAAAACTTGTAAAAATGCCTTATAAAATTCAAATGAAAAAAATAATAAAATTGACTCTTACCATTTTTTGGGGACCTTGAATGGCTTGGCCCAACTCGCCGAATGAACGCGTTTTGATGCACATTACAATGGCAAATACGCCATAGAAGAGGCTGGACAAAATTACAACGGCGCAATTATGAAAAGCATGCATTGGAAAAACAAATTGGCCATGCAGATCAGCAGGTCGATATCCAATGAATGGATCAAAGGGCCAGGCGAAAATGAGACTGGAGAAGACGACTGGCGGCAGGAATAATATCCAATATAAGACGTAAATTGCGCAAAATGAAAGCCAGATATACAATCGAAATCCGGAAAAAATCATCCCAGAAATTGATGGCGACATAATTTCCAAACATCGGTTAAAAGACAAAATCTAAAATAAGGAAAGAGTTATGACTTATGAACCATCTTGTCGCCAGCTCCCACAAATAATCATTTAGTCAACCCAAATTACCAGTTCAGCACAACTTTCAGCAATATATAATGCTAAAACATAACAATTTATTCAATTATAAAGTTCAATATACTCACATGTTGCGGCGGTGCCAATCAAAAAATTGAAGATTGGAGTGCTGCAGAAAACATTCCCGTTTAGGCTAAACAGAGCATGAACATATCCAATTATCCAGAGGATGGCCATATCCAAAATACCAATGTAGAAAAGTAATTTGTAGCAAATATTATCATCCAAATGTTTCCAAATTGAGATCATGCATGGAATATAGAGGAAATAATAAATCGTGCAAAGAACGATCAGGGCACATGCTTCTGGCACAAACTGATGCCTTTGCTCGAATGGAATCGAATCGACATCAATTCCGGTGCAATTATAAATGCGAGCCCATTCAGAGTGACGAAATATGAACATTTCCATTTTTCTGTTGGACAAAATAATAATAAATTTAATATAAACGATATGCGGAATGGAAAACTAAATTGGTAGAGTAATGACTAATAACTCCAGAGAGGTTTAAATTCAAATTAACTTTATATGAAATTCTACTATTAATTATAAGCCACCCACATCATTTTTATTCATGAATAATGGCAATGATTCGTGTTATTATTATCATATCACAATAAAAAATAATAATCAATCTAATTGAAACCGTGATAACTCAATCGGTGGCGTAATGGCTAATAATGCAGAGGAACAAAATCAAACTAAACTTTACAAGCAACTCCAGTATTAATCACAAATCCTCCGACTACATTTTATTCACGAATAACAGCAATTGTTCGTGACATTATTGTCATTTCCATGAAAGTTAATTAATTAAGTCTGAGCATGTGATATAACACATGACATTATTATTAAAAAGTTCAAATATCCATGGAATATAAAAGTTTAATTTCCATTTATTCTATCAGTTTTTAAAGAAATGCAATAAATTTTTCATTTCATTTCATCCAATTGGGTGAAGTTGAAAATTTTTACAAAATTAAACTTAATAATTTCTGAGAATAAGGAAAACAGGGATTATATTAATTTCTTCGTTTAGCTTTTAAATATTCACTAATACAAAAATATGGAAGCATTTTAAACCTGATTAAAATATATTAAATAAAAATTTTGGTTAAAATTTATTTTGTTTTTTTCTTAAAAATTTTATTCAATTTTAAAAATTTATGAATTTAATTATATAAAAATTTTTGACCACATATATTGGATGAAGTAAAAATAAATTTAAAAGAATCATTGTAGTTTATTAGATATTGAAAGAATAAGTAAATAGAAAAGCCTTATTATTTCCTGGATATTTGTATTTTTTAATAAAAAAAATTTCATGCCATACACTCAAATTTTTTAATTAACTTCTCCTCTAAATGACAATATTTTTCAAGATCACGAATGGTTTGCTTCTATTCGTGAATTAAAATTGAGTCCACGCGGGTGGCCTATGAGTAATAAGTTGGATAGGAAATAAAATAATTTGATTTTGTTCCTCTGCTGCTTGTTTAGCCATCATTACACCTATAAAAAGCCGCCCATATCGTTTCAATTAATTTGATAATTATTTATTTTGTCCTGCAAAAAACAATGGAATTATTCATATTTCATCACTCTGAATGGGCTCGCATTTATAATTGCACTGGAATTGATGTCGATTCGATTCCATTCGAGAAAAGGCATCAATTTGTGCCAGAAGCATGGGCCTTGATCATACTTTCTACAATTTATTATTTACTCTATATTCCATGCATGATCTCAATTTGGAAACATTTCCACGATAATGTCTGCTACAAATTACTTTTCTATATTGGCATTACTGATTTGGCCATCCTCTGGATATTGGGATATGCTCATGCAATATTTAGCCTATATGGGAGTGTTTTCTGCAGTAGCCCAATTTTTAATTTTTTGATGGGAGCCGCCCTTTCATGTATTAATTATCATTTTACTTTATAATGAATAAATTAATTTTAGCATTGTTCGTTGCTGAAAGCTGTGCTGATTTGGTAAACTTTATAGGGTTAAATTAAACTGACTGATAAATGGATACTATTCGGTTATGTATCTACACCCCTTCCAACATTCTCCAAAATAATTATAAAATCGTATCATAGAATAGAAGATTGATAATTAATTTAATATTTGAAAGAGAATAAAAATTTTAACTCAAAAATTAGAATAAAAAAAGAAAATTTTAATTAAGATTAAAGAGAAATCAGAATTAACTAAAATAGAAAAAAATGATAACAAAATCATAAATTAAAAAATAGATTAAAATCAGAAATAGAAATTAGAATAAATAAAAACAGAAATTAACCGAATAAAAAATACAATAAGAAATTTAAATCAAAATAAATTCAGAATTTAAAAATCAGATAAAATGAGAATAGAAATCAAAATAAAATAAAAAATAGATATCAGAATCAGAAATCAGAACCCACAATATTCATTATTTTTATTTGAGTATCAATAATCGAAAAGTACTGAAAAATATGTATTATTAATATTCTTATTTAAGGTTTTGGCTTTTGACCGTTGCTTGGAGATTATGTCACCGAAAATTTCAAGAAAGCTTTTCTCCGGATTTAAAATTCACATTTGGCTTGCTTTTTGTACAATTTACTCCTTATATATACTTTTCTTCATGCTGCCAGTCGTTTTTTCCAGTCTAATTTTCGCCTGGCCCCGTGATCCGTTCTTTGGATACCGACCTGATTTGGATGGCCAATTTGTACTCCCAATGCATGCCTTCCATGACGGTGCCGTTATAATTTTGTGCCCCCTCTTTTATGGCGTATTTGTCATTGTAATGTGGATTAAAACGCGTTCATTTGGGGGCGTGGGCCAAGCAATTCAGGCACAACAAAAGATGGTATAGGCAATTCTATTTATTAAATTTCATTTTTTTTTAAAAAGGCATTTTTACAAGTTTTTTTAATTTCCGCAATGAATGCTATAGCTTGTTCTATTTATGTCTTGATGGATTACATAATTCCACCGCAATGGTTGATTACATTAGCCCAGTTTCTATGGTATCTTTTTTAATCTTTTTATTTTGACCCAATTTAAAATGAAAAATAATTAATGTAAAATTCTATTTTTAGATTATAAAGGACAATTAATAAATAGGATTTTTGGGTTAAAAATTTTTATTCTTCCTTAATATTTTTTATATGTAGAAAAAAAAAACATTTTTTAAAACATATCTTCTTTAATCAATCTACATCGTAATTTTTTAATTTTTTAATAAATAATTTTTAGAGCCTTATTTTATTCTTCACAACGAAATATATGATTTGACTTAAATATTAAGGTTAGGCATAGGTTAAAACTAATTAAAGCTTGGACATAATCAAATTATTAATAGAACATAATAATGTTGATTTTTCAATACTATTTAAATTTTCTGCCATCATCAGCCAAATCTTTATTTTTTTCAAAAATAAAAGAATCAAAAATTTTTCATCTCAATAATTTATTTTGTTTCACTAGGTTCCACATTCATGGCTTTCCTCCAGTCATTTATTTGGCACTGAACGAAATAATTCGTCATGATTGCCGAATGATGTTTTATAAAATGTTTTTTCCCAACAAAATTCAAAAATTGCATGGAGTAACCGTCATGGTGGTCCAGGGGCCAAATTCAATTCCACTTGGAACTTGAGATTGAGACTCGGAATGGAATGTAAAACATGCCACAGGCTCCATCAGAATATTATAAATTCAGTAATAAGAATATTATAATAAATTCAGTAATACTGTTAGAATATGAAAATCGGTAAAATTTTTTCTTCAGTTGTTGTTTTTACTCTTTAAATTTATATTATTTTCATTTTTATACCTTTTAAAATTCCCCGGTCACCATCACACATTTTACAAATTTCAAATCCTATGATAATTTGTTACCATCGGATATTTTATAAAAATAATTTTTCATTTGTTTTAAAAAGTGTATACGGTATTAATAAAAAAAAGACATTTTGATGTTAGTCATTATTTGGTTGATTAATTGCACATTTGTTTGTTTACTAAAGCAAATGATGAAATGATGATGTTTTCAAATTATTTTCAACATTAAAAGTCACACTAAGTAATTCAAATAAAATTTTTTATTCTTATAAGTTGTAATTTTTTTATTTCCTTCCGGAAAATTGTATTTTTTTTTGCACAATTTATTATATACTCTATATGTCATGCATGATTTCAATTTGGAAACATTTGAACTTTCTAGATAGAAACAAACAAAATCAGATTAAAACTTTCCGGAAACAAAATCAATTAAAAAAATTCCAAAAAGTTCAAAACCTAGGCCATAAAATGTTTCACACCCCTTAAATACCCCATATATGGATATAATATATTCAAAAATTCATAAAAACTCAATATGGATGAAATGAATAAAAATAAATTGACGTTCGCCTGTAGAATTTGATGGAGAATACGATGGAATTAAAAAAATTCCAAAAAGTTCAAAACTTAGGCCATAAAATGTTTCAAACCTCATAAATACCCCATATATGGCTATTATATATTTAAAAATTCATAAAAAATCAATCTGGAGGAATTTTAAGAAAATAAATTGACGTTCACCTGTAGAATTAGATGGAGAATACGATGGAATTAAAAAAATTCCAAAAAGTTCAAAACCTAGGCCATAAAATATTTCAAACATCTTAAATACCACATATATGGCTATTATATATTTAATAATATTAGGAAAAAAAATTCTTGTATTTAATTTTATTAAAGCCTTCCACTTCAGATTATTTAAATTGAAAATTTTTGTAGTTTATTAAAAATTTAAAGAATAAGAAAATAGTACATTTCATGAATATTTGTTTTTTAATAATAAAAAATTTGTCACGAGATTCTCTATCTTTTTAATTTGATTTTCTGTGAAATGAAAATAATATCACGAACCGCTGCCGCTATTCGTGAATAAAACTTGTGATTATGATATGAGGGAATGGATATTAAAGGTCAGTTTGATTTTGATCTTTTGCTCCTTATCTAGTCATTATTCTCCGATAGAGCCACCCATATCGTTTCAATTAATCTAATTATTATTTTTTAATTAACTTTTTCTGAATTTATCACGAAACGTGCCGTTATTCGTGGATTAAAATATAGTCGTAGCTTGTGACTTATGAATTATGATTAATAATATACATAGGATTGGATATATATATATAAAGTTTATTAGATTTTGTTCTTTACCTATTCTTTATCCATCATTTAATCATTTGAACCAATTATTATTTTATCCAACACAGAAAAATGGAAATGTTCTTTTTTCGTCACTCTGAATGGGCTCGCATTTATAATTGCACTGGAATTGATGTCGATTCAATTCCATTCGAGCAAAGGCATCAATTTGTGCCAGAAGCATGGGCCTTGATCATACTTTCTACAATTTATTATTTCCTCTATATTCCATGTATGATCTCAATTTGGAAGAATTTGGATGAGAATGTCTGCTTTAAATTACTTTTCTATATTGGAATATCTGATTTGGCCATCCTCTGGATATTGGGCTATGCTCAAGCTGTGTTTAGCCTAAATGGCAATGTTTTCTGCAGCAGCCCTATTTTCAATTTTTTTATTGGCGCATGTGTATCATGTAATTAATTATCAAAGAGTTTTATAATGATTAAATTAATTTTAGTATTTTTTGGTTGTGAAAGCGCTGCTGATTTGGTAAATTCTTTGGAGTTAACTTCGGAGATTGATAAATGGGTGCTTTTCGGTTAGAAACAAAAATTAGAATAAAATATATCAGAAATTAGAACTTATAATACAGGAATAATTTTTATTTGGCTGACAATAACTGAAAAGTACCTAAAAAAATTCACACTCTTTTCTTACTTTAGGTATTGGCTCTTAACCGTTGTTTGGATATTATGGCCCCGAAAATTTCCAAAAAGCTTTTTTCCGGATTTAAAGTTCATATTTGGCTTGCTTTTTGCACAATTTACTCATTTGCTTGGATCATTTTCCTACCGCCGGTCGTCTTTTCGAGTCTAATTTTCGCATGGCCCCGTGATCCATTCATTGGATATCGCCCCGATTTGGAAGGTCATTTTGTTATCCCACTGCATGCCGTCCATGATGGTGCCGTTGTCATTTTGTCCCCACTCTTTTATGGCGTATTTATCATCGTAATGTGGATCAAAACGCGCTCATTTGGGGGAGTAGGCCAAGCCATCCAAGATCAACAAAAAATGGTAAAGCCAATTTTTACTATTTTTTTAATTTCATTTTTTTAAAAGGCATTTTTACAAGTTTTTTTAATTTCCGCAATGAATGTCATAGCTTGCTCCATTTATATATCCATGGATTACTACATTCCACCGCAATGGTTGATCACAACGGCACATTTTGCATGGTAATTTAATCTTTTTATTTTGAATCTTTACTTTTATAAAGAAAAATATGGTAAGTCAATAAAAAATAGTTTTTTGGATTATTTTATTCTATATAAAATTAATTTTTTAGTATTTATATTTTATGAATAAATATTTTTGAATATACTTATTATTTTAATTTAAAAATCTAATTAATCAAAAATTTAAATTTTAGTGAAAAAAAAAATTGTTAAAAATTAAGAAGTTATGAAAAATAATTTTTTTTGAAATTAGATAATCTTAATTTTTTTCGAAAATAAAACGATCAAGAATATTTTATTCTTATAATTAATATTAATTTATTTCACTAGGTTGCATATTCATGGCTTTCCTCCAGTCATTTATTTGGCACTGAACCAAACAATTCGTCATGATTGCCGAATGATGTTTTATAAATTATTTTTGCCCAGCAAAGTTCAAAAATTGCATGGGGTTACCGTCATTGTGGTTCGGCCGAATATTATTTCAAATGAAGATAAATTCAAAAATACTGTTAGAATACGATAAAAAATGAAAAAAAATTTTCCTGTTTTTTTTCGATTCATATCTAACTTTCATTTTTATCCATTGAAGAAAATTTTTTAAAAAATTTAAATATTTAAATTTTTCCAATAAAATTCAAAATCAGCTTTATTTTTCTCTAGAAATACCAAATCATTTCATAAAAAGCATGAATGTTAAAAAGCATAATTCGTTGTTTTTAAATTAAATCATCCAATCAAATCATCTGATTTCGTCATTTTAATTTCAATCCCCATCGAAGATGAATAATAATTTTCATAATTGATGAGTTTTTTGATAACTGCCTCCAGCATTTTCCTCTCCAAAAATTCTATCCTCAACCCCTTCTCGTTCATCTCCTCTAATTTTTTACCAATATAATTCGCTCCTATTCCTACAATTTCCATTTTGTCATTCAAAAATTTCTTCAATTTTGACAATTTTTCTTTTGTCTCTTCACGTAATTTTTGGTCATTTGGAGACAAATACCATTTTTGCAGGGAAACATGCAATTCGATAGCATCTAATCCGATTTCGTTCAATTTTTTCATCCATCCTAAAATTTCCATTTCCTCATCGAATATTTCCTAAATTTTTATAATTTCATTTAACAGAAAAAATACAGAAAATGCCAAATTGAATATTGATCGGTACACAAAATAGTAGACTTATTATTTTTATAGTATGAATGGCATAAAATTTGTCCATAGTTTGTTCAAAATTAAATGGATATTAAACGGTTTTTTAAACTGATTTTCATTTCTATTCTTAGCATTGATTTGAAAAAAAAAACAAGAATTATTAATCAATTCAATTTGATAACAATCTCGATGGGATATAAATTTTTTGTGCAGAGTATAAATCTTTGAACCGATATAAATTTTTTCGTATTTTTCTTAATTTTTTTTTTTGAAAAAATGACTAAAAATGTCGAATTTAAATATTTTCTTTTTTTCACTCATTTTTTACCTTAATAATATCCGTATTGGCTGAATTAATTGGTCCAACAGTATCATTTTTGTGTTCTTTCCCTTTGGATTGACCATCATTTTCTGTTGATTTATTTCCAAATTTCTTCCACAATTTTTGTCCTCTAGTCAGAAAATATTCAAATTCCACAATCAACCTTTGTAATATTGCCAGCCGACTATCCAAAATTTTCATCGCTCCAAATTTTTGCAAATTTCCCTTCAAATGGTCGAATTTTACTTTCAAAATTTCGTCAAATCTTTTATTTCCCAACATTATTAAAATCCATTCCAATTTATTGTTCAACTCCATTGAATCCTGAAAAAATTCATTAAGAAATTTTTTGAGTAGTCAAAAGATGACTTATTTTGTCCTATCTCTCTGTGAGGAAAGTAATTACTTGAAAAAAGTATGGCCATTGGTAGGCTTAAAATTTCTTCTATAATTAATTGTGACTTTCTAAATTTTACTAAAAATGGTTAAAATCAGAAGTTTATCCTAATTCCAGAAGCAAGATGTATCATTTATTTTGTTTTAGTTAAGTTTAAAATCAATTCTAGCTTAATTTTTAAACAAAAATCAATATCGATTTAAACCGTTTAATAATCCTTAATTTTTATTAAATCATGAAAATTAAAATTCGATGTTTCTTAAATATTGAGAATTTTTATTTCTTATATAAAATTATCTTCCATTCCCTTCCAAATGGTCTAATCAATTTTATAAGGTTTGGGTCTGCGATATTTCGCCAAATTAAAAATGGTACTTTCCGTTATGTCTTTTTTTTAGGTCAACTGGGGAAAGGTATCGGTGATCCACATGGGTCATCCGTATAGGGTTAGGGTCCTTACGGGATAGGTTATCATTTCACATATCCCTAACCCTAACCCTAATCACCTTAAGGCAGGGTTCGCAGATGTAATTTAAAGATTTGTACTTTTTTTGAGGGGTCAAATCTTTGAAAATAAAAATGTACTTTTTTTAAAGATTTGTACTTTTTTTTTGACTTTGGTGTACTTTTTGTATTTTTTTTTCACAAAATCATGAAAAAACCGTAAAATTTTTCGCTGCGCGGCTATTTTTGGCTTAAATTTTTCCCACGCGGCTATTTTTGGCTTTAATTTTTCGCTGAGCGGCTATTTTTGGCTTTAATTTTTCGCTGCGCGGCTATTTTTGGCTTTAATTTTTCGCTGAGCGGCTATTTTTGGCTTTAATTTTTCGCTGCGCGGCTATTTTTGGCTTTAATTTTTCGCTGAGCGGCTATTTTTGGCTTAAATTTTTCCCACGCGGCTATTTTTGGCTTTAATTTTTCGCTGAGCGGCTATTTTTGGCTTTAATTTTTCGCTGCGCGGCTATTTTTGGCTTTAATTTTTCGCTGCGCGGCTATTTTTGGCTTTAATTTTTCGCTGCGCGGCTATTTTTGGCTTTAATTTTTCGCTGCGCGGCTATTTTTGGCTTTAATTTTTCGCTGCGCGGCTATTTTTGGCTTTAATTTTTCGCTGCGCGGCTATTTTTGGCTTTAATTTTTCGCTGCGCAGCTATTTTTGGCTTAAATTTTTCCCACGCGGCTCGAAAAATTGAAAATTTTCTCAAAAAACGTATAATTCTAGTCCTGGTTGATCTCCTCTTGCTTATTTATAATAAAAAAAACAGAATTAAAAAATTTTAATCAATTTATTTTAGCCTAAAACGAAAATCTTTTTTTTGACCCCAAAATCTTTATTTTCAAGGCCAATGTACTTTTTTTGAAAAAAAAAATCTGCGAACCCTGCCTTAAGGGAGACCCTTCCTTCTTTTTCAAAATCTCCTCACAGATAACGGAAAGTACCTTAAAAATTCCTTATATTAAATATAACCCACCTTCTTGTTGGCCAATAATTCACTCTTCAAAAATTTATCCAAAACGTTTTTTATCGGTTCCATTTCCTCTATTACTTTAGGCAATAATTCCATTTCTTCAATTTCTTTGATGACTCCTTCAATTCCATTCTTCAATAAATCTCCAGTTTTCGTAATTTTCTTCTTAAATTCATTGATAATTATTTCACCATTTTGCCATTCAGCATCGTATTGGCCCAATTTCTCCACCATAAATTTTTGATGCCCCACCAATGGCTCAATGGATTTGACCGAATCAATGAGTCCATTTGTGAGAAGAATGTCAGTAAAATATTGTGGAAATTGATCTATTCTTTCCAGCAGCAGGGGAGCATTTTTCAAAATTTCATTCAAATTTCTCTCCTTTTCACCGTAGTGCCTTTTTGATCCATCCGAATTCGAACTATCCCCCTCTTCTCTTTTTCTTTTTCCTAATTCTTCAAAATAAATATTTTTAAAAAATAATCTATCAAAAAAATATAATTTCAGAAAAATTTACTTGGTCTAAAATAAAATTTTTCTTTAACATAATACTAGGCCATTAATTAAGTCTTCGGGGCATTTAGATTAGGCTTAGGATTTGACGGAGTGGTGGATTTTGAAATGAGTATGATTTTAATAAAAAATTTTTAGGCTTCAAAAATGTTTATTTTTTGAGAAATTTTATAATGTCAATAAATTGGTAATAGATAGTTGACTTTGTTCCACACATTTTTGAAAAAATTTCAAAGTTAATTTTTTCCCTCAAAAATGTGTTTTTAGAAAAATCGAAATCGGGAAATTCGATTCCGACGTCCATTTTGCCATATCTTGTCATCTTGGTAAGGAAATGCCGACTTATACCAAGAAAAAGTTAAGGGGAGAACATGGGCATTTTTGGTAAAAATATTTCATCGGTTATAATTCTCTTAAATCGCAGAATTATATAATCAAAATGATATCATTCGATTCAGCTCAACGAACTGCGTCGAATGAGCTATATGTTGGCCATACAAAAATTTCCTTGGTCCCTCTTTGTTTTTTCTTGGTAAAAGTCGACATTTCCTTACCAAGATTACAAGTTATGGGAAAAAGGACGTCGGAATCGAATTCCTCGACCTCGAATAGCACAAAAAAAAACATTTTTGAGGCAATAATTGAAAAGTATTTTTTTTTCAAAAAATGTGTGAAACAAAGTCAACTATTACCAATGAATTTTATTGAGATGCATCAATTGCTTATTTTTTGTTATTTTAATTAATACTAACAATAAAATAGATTTGAACTAAAAATCGATTAAAAAGAGTTAATATAAATTTAATTTTGACTAAAAGCTATAACAATAACATGATGTTTCTTAACGGATTCTACTCAATGATAAATATTATTGTTTAAATAATATAGGAAAAACACATCAATCAGGTTCATATTCGTATCCAGGTAAAAGAGAGAACAAAATTTAAGCGGCGAATCTTGTTTTTTTTTTTTTATTTCCAATTGGCTAATTTTGGCTAAAATATGTCCCTGCTGAACTATTGTCGATGACTAAAATGTTTGACACTATCTTTGGGGGTTTATTTAAGGGTTTGACTCAAAATAGACTAAACAAGCATTATTTTTCCCGTTGGTCAAATCCGCTCACCTTCCTTTTCATCACCAGCAGTAGCATTGCATTTATTGGAAATTAAGGCGATGGAAATAAGCACCAGATAAAGCCTGAAGCACAATATCATCCTCATTGAGGACGACATTTTCATCATATAATAAATTGAATTCGATTTTGAGCTATTATTGAGGACTGTGCGAATATATTTGATTTTATGACCTTGAAGGAATTGGGAGAAATTGATACTTTGAGAATTTGCAGTGATTCCTGGTTCCGCATTTTGAATTGGTTCCACGGTTCAGATTTAGAGTTTCTATTTTAACGTTTCCGCTTCCAAAATAGTTCTAGATTTTAACGGTTCCACGATTCCGGTTACAAAGTGATTTCAATTTATAACGCTTTTCAAAATTCCGGTCGGTTCTAGATCCGGAATCTTGGAAACCGGTGCCACTAACGGAAATTGGGATTTGGCTATTCTATTGGTTCCGTTTCCCCCATAATTAGTAATTATGTAATAGTTAGAATAGAGCTAGACAAAGGGTCCAGCAGCGGTGAATTCGGGTGACGGTTAATTGCCCAAAAATCAGCCACCGTCTCCGCTAAATTACCGTTTAACGTTGATTATGAATTAAACCTAATCGAACGGATTGAGCGCGGATTGGAGGGAAGACGTAACCATTAGGGAAAAGGATCACCAAAATAAGATTGATTTTCCTGGGGTATAGGGAGAGCATCTGGGACCTATTTAGCTATTGGAGAGATGGAGAGTTGATGGCGTAAAGGGAGGGGAATTTATTGGCCAATTCCACTGGGAAGGATAGTCTTTCGAAGTCCGGGTGAAGGGAGGGTTGGGGGAGGTAGAGGGGGGATTGCGCAGAGGCCCATTTCCAATAAAGAAATGGGGGAGGGGTGATAGAGTCGTTGAGACTTGAGAGTTCTATGCCCAGGTCAGCCCAGGCTATTTTCCTAGTCTTCACTTTTGAAGGATGGCCTTGATGATGCCCATTTAGGGGGAAGGGAGAGAAACTTTCAAATCAATAAATCGATTTGAACCTTAATTATATAAATCCGTTAGAAGTTAGAACCCTTCCAATCTCAACGGAACAAATGCGGTATTATTTAAAAGGCTATTTGAAAAATTTCAGCAAATAATTTTGAATAAAAAAAACAAAATCATTTTAATCTGTTTTAATACCCTTTATTTCTTGATAATATCAAAAGAAGTTATATTGGTTTGGTATACAGTTGGTGAATTTAGGTAAATCTTACAATTTATTGACAAATTAAATATTTTCAAAATTTCTAATTTGAAAATTTAGTTTTTGTTGTAATCTCAAATTGAAATCCTTAAGTAGAAATTCTCAAATCGTTATCCGGGTAGTGCCGGTTCCGGAAGTGTCGGATCCGCAATTTTTAATCCGTAAATTAGACCCATAATTAAGCAGAATATTATTTCCAATGAAGATAAATTCGGAAATATTGATAGAATACGATATTGATAAAAATATAGTAAAATTGCTGTCCTGTTTTTTTTCCTTCGAATTTATATCTATCTAACTTTCATTTTTACCTTTTTTAAAATTTCCCATCCCCATCAATGCTCTTGAAAACTATTGTAGAAAAATTTAAAAATTTTCTAATAAAATTCAAAATCAGCTTTATTTTTTTCTCTAGTAATATCAAATCATTTATAAAACATCAATGTAAAAATATAATTTGTTGTTTTGTTGAATAATAAAAATATATAATTAAAAATCATTCAATAATACCATAATGAGACCGGGACACTGCTGAATATAACAATTCAATTCCCCAGAGAAATTGAATAAAACTTTTCATAAAAATTCTACTCTTTTAACCCTTTCTCGTTCATCTCCTCCAATTTTATATCAATATATGTTGGTCCTGTTTGACAACAGGCGGAATTAATTTGCAACTTGACCAGGCGGAATTAATTCCAACTTAACCATGCGGAATTAATTTCCAACTTGACCAGGCGGAATTAATTTGCAACTTGACGAGGCGGAATTAATTTCCAACTTAACCAGGCGGAATTAATTTGCAACTTGACGAGGCGGAATTAATTTCCAACTTGACCAGGCGGAATTAATTTGCAACTTGACGAGGCGGAATTAATTTCCAACTTGACCAGGCGGAATTAATTTGCAACCTGACGAGGCGGAATTAATTTCCAACTTGACCAGCAGGCGGAATTAATTTGCAACTTGACGAGGCGGAATTAATTTCCAACTTGACCAGGCGGAATTAATTTGCAACTTGACGAGGCGGAATTAATTTCCAACTTGACCAGGCGGAATTAATTTGCAACTTGACCAGGCGGAAATATTCCAATTTAACCAGGCGGAATTAATTTCTAACTTGACTATGCGGAATTAATTTACAACTTGACAAGGAGGAAATATTTTCCAACTTGACCAGACGGAATTAATTTCCAACTAAACCAGGAATTAATTTGTCTAAGAGCCTATAATTCGATCCATTACAATTCATCAAAAACAGTATTCCAAAATCATCTTTATTTAAAAATAAACATAAAAATATATTTGTTGTTGTTTTTGAATAATAAATAATATATTTAAATAATTTTCAAATAAAATCATCAATAATATTGAACCGTCGCATCTATATGCTCATTTCTTGATTAATTGATCAACGAAAAAAAATGACGAGTTTATTGATAGCCGACTCCAATTTTTTTCTTTCCAAATATTCCATCCTCACCCCATTCTCGTTCATTTCCTCCAAGTCTGTAATAATATTTTCCCATCCTGCTCCTGCTCCTACAATTTTCATCTTTGAATTAAAAAATTTCATAAATTTTTTAAATTTTTCTTTCGCATTTTCTCGTAATCTTGGGTCGCGTGACTTCAAGTGCCATTCTTGTATTGAAATGTGCATTTCGATGGCTTCCAATCCAATTTCTTCCAATTTTTTCATCCATTGCAGAATTTTCATTTCCTCATCCAGTATTTCCTAAAAAATTTTTATTATATACTGGATCAATCTCGCTAAACCAGCATGTAGTTAAAATACTAACGCACTTTATAGAAGAATTAGGATCTGATCTACCATTAATCATCGGAACCCCTCAGCAGGAAGAGTGGGAAGTGAAAAATCTTTTAAAAATTTTATTTGAAAAGATTTTGAGTATTTGTGGATATTTTTAGTGTATGGATTTCTGGATTACCTTATAAAGATATAGAATACCCAAATAGTTTAGGGTTTTGTTCGAGATTTACCATTTACCAAACATTTAACATTGGATTGGGCTTGTCAAAACGCTCTGAATATTATATAATTTGTCATAGTTTTGCAAAATAAAACGGGTAGGTCTAACCTTATTTGTTTTAGTTCAGAACTATTTAAGATTGAACCTTTACTATGCAAAAATTAAACAATGTAACTTGATGAGATTTAAAGTTTATTTATAGTTTTATGGGTCTAGTTTAAACCCCTAAACCGTTATAATTTTTTGTCATTTTAAAATTCATTTTTGAAAAATCAATATAAAATGCGAAATAAAAATATTTTGCTTTTCATCCATTTTTACCTTAATAACTTCCAAGTTTTCCGAATTCGTTGGCCCAACAACATTTTTTTGTTTCATTCTTTTGGATTGTCCAACATTTCCTATTGTATTCTTCTCAAATTTCTTCCATAATTTTTGTCCTCTCGTCAGAAAATATTCAAATTCCACAATCAATCTTTGTAATATTCCCAGACGCCCATCCAAAATTGCCATTTCTCCCAATTTTTGTAAATTTCCTTTTACATCGAATTTTTCACTCCAAATGTGGCCATATTTATTATTTCCCAATATTTCCAAAATACTTTCCAATTTATTTTTCAGCATCGTTGAATCCTGAAAAATTCGATAATTCAAATAAAAATCATAAATAAGAAATAACTCACCTTCTTGACCAGTAATTTCGTCTTATCCCCATACAAAAATACACGTAATTTGTTTATTATCTTTTCCAATTCTTCTATTGCTTTAGGCAATAATATTTGTCTCATTTCCTTCTCTTCCATGATCCCTTTAATTGCCTCCTCCAATAAATCTCCAGTTTTGGTAATTTTCTTTTCAAATTCAGTGAATATTATTTCACCATTTTTCCATTCATCAGTATAATCATCGCCCAATTTCTCTACCATAAATTTTTGATGCTCCACCAATGGCTCAATGGATTTGACCGAATCAATGAGTCCATTTGTGAGGAGAATGTTTTTGAAATCTTGTGGAAATTTATTTTGGCTATCATAAATCGGAGCATTTTCCAAAATTTTTTCCAATTTATTTTCATTTTCGCTTAGACGCTGAGTCTTTGATCCATTCGAATCCGAATTATTCCCGTCTATTCTTTTTCTTTTTAATTCTGAAATTAAAGTACTTTTATAAATAGTTAAGAATAAAATTTATTTCTTAAAATTAGAATGAAGTTGCAGAAAAATTTTCGTGGGTTTATAATTAGAGTTGGACAGAGTCGGGTTTCGGGTACCCGAACCGAACCTAACCGAGGCCATTTTTCGGCCAAGAACTGGAACCGGAACCGAGGTCTTGGAACCGCGCAGAACCGGAACCGAGGGTCGGAACCGACCGGTTCCACGGTTCTGCCATTCACCCGAAGGGGAAATTTTTTGTAAAATTTTAAATTTGTGTGGCCAATTTTGGCTTTAAATTTCCCCTATTGGGCCTTTTTGAGTAAAAAATTTTCCCCTATCGAGTCATTTTTGTGTAAAATTTCCCCATACCGGGTCATTTTTGGTTTAAAATTTTCCCTGGCGAGGCAATTTTCTGTCTATTTCTCCCCTCCTGGGCCATTTTTGAACTGAAAATTTTTAAACGGACATTTTTATTTTAAATTTTGTCATGCAATGCAAGATGCAACTTTTAATCTAATTTTTTCGTTGCGGGGCTATTTTTTGTCAAAATTCTCCCTTTTATTATCATTTTCCGCTAAAATATTTTCTGGCGTGGTCTTTTTGATCAATTTTTTCTTTTGAGGTTATTTTATTGAAGCGGACCAAGTAGAAATTTTAAAAATTGAAAGTATTACTGAATACATGATATTTGAATTATTTTATTTGATTTTTTTTTTGATATTTTAAGGAAAAATAAAATTTAAAAATTTTTATGACCATTTTTCAAAAAACCAAGGAACCAGCAGAACCGGAACCGGAACCGAGGATTTTTCAGGAACCGGAACCGCGATCTTGGAACCGAGCGGAACCGGAACCGGACACCTCGGTCTAGAACCGACTCCGTCCAACTCTAGTTATAATAGAGATCAAAATCTGTTGAAACATCGAAACCAAAAATAAATTTGCAAACTTGAAGTCTAACGATTCGAGTCTCAAGTCCTTTGAAAAATTCAGCAAATTGTTTTCGGTTATAGGAAAAAACCCTAAAGATTAAACCAGTGCGGTTTAGTGGTTTGTTGGTCTATATTTCTTTCCATAATTATTTAATTTATTGGTCTCTTCAATGTATATTTCAATAATTTTTTGACAAATTATGTAACAAACAGATAAATAAAAAAAATGCCTCTTACTTTGTTCCCTTTTCTCCTTCTCAGAATAATATAAATCCAAAATTTTGGCAATCAAAACAAAAAGTTTCCATTCCTTAAAAAATTAAATTTTAATAAAATATTTAAGTTCATCTAACAAATCTCACCATATTATCTAATTTCAGCTTATCAGAAAATTTTCGACCGGCCAATTCTTTGAATATTTCAATTTGAATTTCATTTTCTTTCATTTTTGCTAATTTTTTCGCCATTTCCTGGTCAATTGCAATATTCATCCAAATTTCTTGTTCAATTCCAATTTTGCCTTTAAGCCAAACTAAATGTCTTCCAATTTGACCATAGGCCAAATCCGATGGCTCTGCTTCAATTTGAAGCAATCCATTTAGTAATCGTAAACCATCTTCGACCAATTTGCGCATCAAAAATAGCAACCAGTATTGCCATGTCATCTGTGAATGTATATAGTTAATTCCCCGTGGGCGGGAAGGGTAGGCTCTGGACCGGTATTCATGAGTAGGGCAAACCCTATATGAAAATGAAAAGTCCAAAGAAAAATTAAACTAAAAATGGTCGAGCGTGGAAAAATGTGTTCATTCATTTTTTATAAAATCAAATTCAATTAAAAACGCAATGGAAAGAATAAATGATTTTTAGTAAGTCTTTTAAAAAATTGAATATTTATACTTTGATGGTAATGGCTGTTTTAACTTTTAAACATGCTTTAATAAAATTACCTCTCCAAATCCTAATCCATTCAATTCTGAATTCACCAATATTTGAATTTGTTCGGTGAGCGAGTTCACCAATTTTTCCAATTCTACCATTTTTTGGCCAATTTCATTTTTATTTTCATTTTCTTTTGCCGATCCGCTTTTCGATATTTCGCCGGTCTCCTTTCCCCCATGCATTGTTATGCCAAGCTTTTGAAGAATTGAATATTCCGACTTCAATATTTCTGAAATCCCTGCTGGATTAACCATCAAGAATGGATCATGCAATAAACTTAAATTTGTTTTCAAATTTTCTACAGCCAATTTTGTCTTCAAGTTGACCATTTTTAGCTCAAATTTCTCATTTAATTCGGCTAAAATGACATGCTTCTTTTTATTGATTTCATCAAATATTTTCATAAAATTTTCTTTATTCGCAATTTGTTTTCCAAATAAATTCCACATTTTACTGTTAAATTCAACATTCATATCCGTGAAACTAATTGCAATTTCAAAGATTTCACTCTTTAACTTTGCTATTTTCTCATTTAAATTGTTATTTCCAGTGCAAAACATTGGTAAAATTAGAAGGAAAAAAAATTTAATAAGAAAATGTCGAAACATTCTGATAAAAATTCAGAAAATTTAAAAATATAAAAACGGAGGAATAGAAGTTTTAAAATGATTATTATCGTTGTTGGTGTATTAATTTATCTTTAATTTTATTGTACATTAAATTATTAGACCAGTCGGAATAAGTTTCCAACTTTGCCAGGCGTAATTATTTTCCAACCAAGCAAAATTAATTTCCAACTTGACCAGGCGGAATTAATTTCCAACTTAACTAGGCGGAATTAATTTCCAATTTGAATAGTCGGTATTAATTTCCAACTTAACTAGGCGGAATTAATTTCCAACTTGACTAGACGTAATAATTTCAACTTGACCAGGCGGAATTAATTTAAAACTTGACCAGGCGGAATTAATTCCCAACTTGACTAGGCGGAATTAATTTAAAATTTGACCAGGCGGAATTAATTTCCAACTTGACTAGGCGGAATTAATTTCCAATTTGAATAGGCGGTATTAATTTCCAACTTAACTAGGCGGAATTAATTTCCAACTTGACTAGACGTAATAATTTCAACTTGACCAGGCGGAATTAATTTCCAAACCTGACCAGGCTAATTTCCAACTTGACCAAGCGGAATTAATTTCCAACTTGACCAAGCGGAATTATTTCCAACTTGACCAAGTGGAATTAATTTCCAACTTGACCAAGCGGAATTAATTTCCAACTTGACCAAGCGGAATTAATTTCCAACTTTACCAGGCGGAAATATTTTCCAACTTGACTAGACGGAATTAATTTCCAACTTGAATAGGCGGTATTAATTTCCAACTTAACTAGGCGGAATTAATTTCCAACTTGAATAGGCGGTATTAATTTCCAACTTAACTAGGCGGAATTAATTTCCAACTTAACTAGACTTAATAAATTTCCAACTTGACCAGGCGGAATTAATTTCCAAATCTGACCAGACGGAAATATTTTCCAACTTGACCAGGCGGAATTAATTTCCAACTTACCAAGCGGAATTAATTTTCAACTTGATCTGGCGGAATTAATTTTCTACTTTACTAGGTAAATTGAAATTTCATAGATTATAAATTATATCAGCAATGCTGAGTCGAATGAAAAGTGAAAACATGAATAAATTTTATGGTGAATGAGGAATGATATTGGGGCCAAATTTGAGTGTGGTTGAGGTAAAGTTAGGAGAATTTATTGATCAATTCCCTTGGGAATATATGCTATATTGGGGCCAAATTTGAGTGTGGTTGGGATAATATTAGGTGAATTTATTGATCTATTCCATTGGAAAAGGTAGGCTCCATGGGGAAGGGGGGGGGGGGTTGCGCGAAATGGCCAATTCTCCAAAAGAGAGTTGGGATGAGGGTCGGTGAGAGTTATTGGCCCAAGCCCATTTTTCCTAATTGTGTTATGAAATATGAAGGATGGCCTCTCGATGCCCATTGAAGGAGAGGGAGCTTTCAAATCAATAAATCGATTTGAATCTTTATTTTAAAGTTTTACTGATCCCAGTTTCAGCGGAATGAAATCGGTATTCTTTCATTTTGATAGGTTTATGATTTGAAAATTTTCGCCAAAGATTAGAAGAAATGATGAAAAAATGGATATTTGAATTATCCGGATTCATCCAGATAGTTTTGAAATAAAGGGTCCACCCTATGAGTGATTGTGATTAGGATTAAGGTTACGAATAGGTAAGATAATACTCTATTCCTAAATGATCATAACCCTATACCGGATGATCCATGCTCCATGGGGGGTTATATCTATCAGGGATGCCATCTCCAAAACCTTAAAATCTAGCAAACTCATCCAAAAACCTGATAAAAGCCAGGTTTTTCTGGTACTATGGCATCCCTGATACCTTTCGTCAGATGACCAAAAAATATCGACCTGAAATAATATGGCACCAAAAAAAAGTATTTCATTTTTATACTATAGAAAAATTTTCAGCTTCACAACAAATAGTCTTCAGAATAGAGGTCAAGCAGAATATTATTTCTAATGAAGATAAATTCAGAAATACTGTTAGAATACGATAATAAGAAAAAATAAACTAAAATTGTTTTTCTGTTGTTTTTTCTTCCGATCATATCTAAATTTCATTTTTACTACTTCCACTTTTAAAATTCCCCATCGCGATTATGCTCCTTTTGTAAACTATTTTTAAAAAATTTAAAAATTTTCCAACAAAATCAGCTTCTTATTTTTTCACTCGAAATATACCACAATCATTTAATAAAGCAAGAATCTTTAAAATATAATTTGTTTTGTTGAATAATAAAAATATTTAAATAAAAATCATCCAATCAAATCATAATCAGCCCTCCGGTTGCTTCTGATTTCGCATTTCAATTCTCCAGCGAAGATGAATAATAATTTTCATAATTGATGAGTTTTTTGATAACTGCTTCCAATCTTTTTCTCTCAACTAATTCCACTCTTAACCCTTTCTCGTTCATCTCATCCAATTTTGTACCAATATAATTCGCTCCTGCTGTTCCTGCAATTTCCATGTTGTCATTCAAAAATGTCTTCAATTTTGTCAATTTTTCTTTTGTCTCTTCATGTAATTTTTGGTCTTTTGGAGACAAATACCATTTTTGCAGGGAAATGTGCAATTCGATAGCATCCAATCCAATTTCTTTCAATTTTTCCATCCATCCCAGAATTTTGATTTCCTCATCGAATATTTCCTAAATTTTGACAATTTTATCTGTGAAAAATAAATACTGAAAATGCTGAATTGAATATGTATTTGAACGTTACACCAAAATATTGAGAACAAAATTTGTCAAAATTAAGTGGGTTGTGGGTATTAAACTGGTAAACTGATTTTCATTTCTACTATAATATTGTTTAAGTCAATGTCCAATAAAAATCAATCAATGCAACTCAATGACTTATTTTTGGTCAAGTTTTTTGAACGATTATACTTTTTTAGCATTATTTGTAATTTTTCAAAAAAAAAATAAAATTGCCGAACTAAAATTTTAACCTCAATAATTTTCGCATTCACCAAATTCAATGGTCCAACATCATTTTTATATTTCTTCCCTTTGGGTGGTATTTTTATATCATACGCAAATTTTTTCCAAAATTTTTGTCCTCTCGTCAGAAAATATTGAAATTCCACAATTTCTCTTTGTAATATTCCAAGAGGCCCATCAAAAATTTTCAATTCCTCAAATTTTTCATTTCCCAATTTTTTCAAAATATTTTCCAATTTGTTTTTCAGCACCGTTGCATCCTGAAAAAATCCGATAATTCACATAAAAATTCATAAATAACTCACCTTCTTGACCAATAATTCCATCTCATCACCATACAAAAATACACGCAATTGGCTTATTATATTTTCTATTTCTTTCATTTTTTCAGGTAATAATGTTTTTCCCATCTCTTCCATGACTTCTTCAATTGCCTCCTCCAATAAATCTCCAGTTTTGGTAATTTTCTTTTCAAATTCGTTGAATATTATTCCACCATTTTTCCATTCATCATCGTATTGACTCAACTTCAACTTATGCGCCATAAATTTTTGATGCTCCTTAATTGCCTCAATGGATTTGACCGAATCAATGAGTCCATTTGTGTGGAGAATGTCAGTGAAATGTTGAGGAAATTTATTTTTGAGATCAATGGGAGCATTTTCCAAAATATTTTTCAAATTCCTTTCCTTTTCGTTAATAAGATGCCGATTCTTTGATACATTCGAATCCGAATTATTTCCGTCTCCCCTTTTTCTTTTTAATTCTGAAAATTAAAAATACTTTTATAAATAGTAGGTTAAAAATAAAATTGAACTGCTAAAATTAGGAATTGCAGAATCATGGGTTATAATAGAGATCAAAGTGTATTGAAATATCGAGATCAAAAAGAAATTTTTAATATCGAAGTCCAACGATTCAAGCTCCAAAGTCCATTGAAGCATTAAAAAGCATTGCGGTTAGATATAACAATAAAGATTAACCTATGTGATTTTGTGGTCTCTTTCCATAATTATTTATTTTTTTTCTACTTATTACAATAATTTTTTGACAAATTATCTAACAAATATTATAATATAAAAAAAGCCTCTTACTTTGTTCCTTTTTCTTCTTCTCAAAATAATATAAATCCAAAATTTTGGCAATCAAAACAAAAAGTTTCCATTCCTTAAAAAATAAATTTTATTAAAATATTTCAATCTAACCATTTTATCTAATTTCTGCTTATTAGAAAATTTTCGACCGGCCAATTCGTTGAATATTTCAATTTGAATTTTATTTTCTTTAATTTTCGCTAATTTTTTCGCCATTTCCTGGTCAATTGCAATATTCATCCAAATTTCCCCTTCTACTCCAATTTTTCCCTTAAGCCAATCCAAATGTCTTCCAATTTGGCCATAGGCCAAATCCGCTGGCTCTGCTTCAATTTTTAGCAATCCATTTAGTAGTCGTAAACCATCTTCTGCCAATTTGCGCATCAAATATAGCAACCAGTATTGCCGTGTCATCTGTTAATTTGAAGTGCCGAAATAAAAATTAAATTAAAATGTTTTAGAGTGAAAAGATTGTTAATTTTTTACAAAAAAATTCAAATTCAAAACGTAGTAAAAATAATATTATCGATAGGAAGAAATGATTCTAATTAAGCCTTTAAAAATAGAATATTTATACATGGTGGCTATTTCGCAGCTGGTAATGCCTGTTTTTTAAAATGCTTTAATAAAATTACCTCTACAAATTCTAAATCATTCGACTTCGAATTCACCAAAATTTGAATTTGTTCGATGATCGAATTCAATAATATTCCCAACTCTTCCATTTTTTGGCAAATTTCATTTTTATTTTCATTTCTTTTTGCCGACACACCTTTGAATATTTTCTCCGACTGCGTTACTTTTTGTTTTGTTATACCAGAAAGAATTGAATATTCCGACTTCAATATTTCCGAAATCCCTGCTGGATTCAGCATCAAAAATGGATCATTCAATGACTGCAAATTTGTTTTCAAATTTTCTACAGCCATTTTTGCCTTCAAATTGACTATTTTTGTCTCAATTTTCTCACTTAATTCGGCTATAATGACATTTTTCTTTTCATTGATTTCATCAAATATTTTCATAAAATTTTGGTTAATCGCAATTTGCATTTCAAACAAATCCGACATTTTGCTGTCAAGTTCATTCATTTCCGTGAAATAAAATTTGATTTCAAAGACTTCACTCTTTAATTTTGCTACTTCCTCTTTTAATTTTTTATTTCCATTGCAAAACATTGGTAAAGTTTGAAGGAAAAAAATTTTAATAAGAAAATGTCGAAACATTCTGATAAAATTGAAAAATTTAAAAATAGAAGATTAATTTGAAATTTTAAAATTATTTTTTAATGTTGTTATTGTTTAATTAATTTATTTTGAATTTTATTGTGAACAAAATTATGCGGAATTAATTTCCAACCAGAACAGGCGGAATTAATTTCCAACTTGACCAGGCGGAATTAATTTCCAACTTGACCAGGCGGAAATTATTCCAACTTGATCAGGCGGAATTAATTTCCAACTTGACCAGGCGGAATTAATTTCCAACTTGACCAGACGGAATTTATTCCAACTTGACCAGGCGGAATTAATTTCCAACTTGACCAGGCGGAATTTATTCCAACTTGATCAGGCGGAATTAATTTCCAACTTGACCAGGCGGAATTAATTTCCAACTTGACCAGGCGGAATTTATTCCAACTTGACCAGGCGGAATTTATTCCAACTTGATCAGGCGGAATTAATTTCCAACTTGACCAGGCGGAATTAATTTCCAACTAGACCAGACGGAATTTATTCCAACTTGACCAGGCGGAATTAATTTCCAACTTGACCAGGCGGAATTAATTTACAACTTGACCAGGCAAAATTTTTTCCAACTTGACCAGGCGGAATTAATTTCCAACTTGACCAGGCGGAATTAATTTCCAACTTGACCAGGCGGAATTAATTTCCAACTTGACCAGGCGGAATTTTTTCCAACTTGACAAGGCGGAATTAATTTCCAACTTGACCAGGCGGAATTAATTTCCAACTTGACCAGGCTGAGTTTATTCCAACTTGACCAGGCGGAATTTATTCCAACTTGACTAGGCGGAATTTATTCCAACTTGACCAGGTGGAATTAATTTCCAACTTGACCAGGCGGAATTAATTTCCAACTTGACCAGGCGTAGTTTATTCCAACTTTCTCAGGCGGAATTAATTTCCAACTTGACCAGGCGATATAATTTGAGACTGCCCAGGCGGAATTAATTTCCAAATTGATCAGGCGAAATTATTTTCCCACTTGACTAGGCAGAATTTATTTTCAGCTTGATCAGGCGGAATTAATTTTCAATAGGACAAGTCGGAATTAATAGGCTATTTAACTAATTACAAATCCAAAAAAGTGTTCAATCGACCATACATGGTCGCTTTAGTCTAAAAATTTCATTTTCAAAACTGTATGACTTTTTGAAAAGTTGAACCGCTCAAACCCATTCTGGCTTACTAGATTTCTTAATAATTCTTATTTCGGATTTGAAATAAAAATTTCATAAATTATATCGACAATGCCGATGCCGTGCCGAATTGAATGAAACAAGACTGATTTTCCTAGAGGAAAAGAAATCATATTAGGACCCAACGACCAATTGGAGGGTGAATGCTGATTGGGGTGAAGGGAGGGGAAGATATTGATCGATTCCATTGGGAAGGATAGCCTTTCGATGCCAATAGTGGGAAGCAGAGTTGTAACCGAAACCGAAACTCAAAAAAATCGAAATCGTAATTTGCATCGAAGTCGAAAACTCAAATCCAAATGATAATCGAAACGAAACTAATAATCGAAATTCTCGAAAATGAAAATCGAAATTTTTCATAACAAATTTTAAATCCTTTAAAAATTGAAAAAGTTCGGAAAATATTAAAAAGTCTATTTTTATCCATAAAATTTCAATGATAATTTAAAAAAATAAAATGTAAGCTTTAATATTTCAGTGAACGAAATGAAGCCTTTCAAAATTTCTTGTTATGGCGCAAACTGTTACCAATAAACCAGCAGGACTGAAATTTTTCATTAAAAATCTTTTTTGGTTTTTATCAATTGAATTTTTAAATGACACATTAATTTGTTTATTACTTTATTTGGGCATTGATAAACTGTTATTTTGCTCTTTCTATATTGCTTTTATTAGTTGGCAAATTCTATTTTAGATTTTTATTTTTTTTCTAACTATTTTAAAATATACATATTTGATGATTTAATTGTTAAATTAGAAGAATATAATATTATAAGAAAAAGATGGAATTTCAATTAAAAATAGAATTCGTTACAAATAATAATTCAAATTACTGGTTTAAATAAAGGTCCAATTCGATATTTTCAAGGGCCAAAAAATGGATTATTACAAACAACCGGAGCCAAAAAAGGAGAACAAACACTCGCCGGAATTAAAAGAAAAGAAAGACAAAACCCGGAGCCAAAAGAAATAAAGAATGAAGATAAAGGAAAAGAAATTCTAGAAAGTGAAATTGAACATCATGGAGGGCAGGAATCAATTGGTCATGCCGACGGTGTTTTAAACAAAATGTATAACAAAAGCAAAGAATATATGGGAGATGCTGCATGCTGGATAATTTGTTGGCGTTAAAAGTTTGGAAAAATGGCTTCCAATATTGGACATAAGACAATTCAAGCGGCATCAAATGCAATGGCCAAGAAACCGGTAAATAAATTAATTGGCTACAACTGAAAACATTTAAAATCCAAGCTTTAAAAGGAAATAGAGACAAATGAATGTGAATAAATTCGTTATTAATATAATTTTTGTTGAAGATGAAATTTATGAATTGACAATGAAATGTACTCAAGAAAAGATTCTAAAAATGTTATAAATTAATAATTGTAGTCATTATCTGTCTATTGAAATTCACTCATTGATGATGATGACTTCACTCATTTTACTTTCATTGCATCAATTTTCACTTTATTTGGAAGATATTTTTGGTGTCCTAAACGAATATGTCGTGCTGGAGTTTTAACCAGTTGATTAGAGCCACCAATGTTTGATGTATTTTCCGGTTTCTTGGCCATTGCATTTGATGCCGCTTGAATTGCCCTATGTCCAATATTGGAAGCCATTTTTCCAAACTTTTATTGTCAACAAATTTTCCAAAATCTTCCATATATTCTTTGCTTTTGTTATACATTTTGTTTAAAACAACGTCGGCATGACAATTTGCTTCCTGCTCTCCATGATGTTCAATTTCATTTTCTAGAATTTCTTTTCCTTTATCTTCCTTCTTTGTTTCTTTTGGCTCCGGGTGTATGTCTTTCTTTTCTTTTGGCTCCGTTTTTTCCTAGATTCTTTTAGCTCCTTCTTCTTGTATTCTAACATAAAAAAAGCATCAACCAGTGGTAATACCGTGAATATCGTGTCGGATTCTAATTCAAAATGAATTAAAAATTATGGTTGATCTCCACAAAAAATAAAAATGACCCAAAGTTGTGGTTGATGTCCACAAAAACAAATGATGAATTCAAAGTTATGGTTGATGTTAATAAAAATTACAAAAAATCAACCATTAATGTTTGTCGTCCATATAATCAAAAACAAAGAAGTAATTGCCGAATTCATTTTCCTCTATAGGGGCATGGGGAGGGGTTAATGACGCTCCAAGGGATGGGACCATTGACGTTCGAAGCCAATGGCATTGGGGATGGGGAGGCAAGGAATAGAAATCCATGGAGGGATAAGCCCATAGTTTGAGAGGCACGCACGGCGCACGCTGCCTATTTTGCTGCTGGAAGGGAACGTCCGGGGTCATCTCCACAAAAGACAAATGGCTCTGCAAATATGTGCATGTCCACAAATTCTGCAAATATAAGTTTTTGACTTCTAATAAATCAGCAATAGGTTTTAGACCATACAAACCTTATACCATTTTGTAGATCTCATCGAGACGCATGGAATGGTATATAATATGTCTGGTTTTGGTCCAAAATTAAAGAGTTTTAAATCAAAAACATAAAAAATGATTTAGTTTAACTCTTTATCTTTTGGAACATTTTACATACCAATCGATGCGTCTCGATGAGATCTGCAAAATGGCATAAGGTTTGTATGGTCTAAAACCTATTGCTGATTTATTATTAGTCAAAAACTTATATTTGCAGAATTTGTGGACATGCCCATATTTGCAGAATTGTGGAGATGACCTAGCACCCTGGAAGGGATATCGGAAGCCCATGAGGGATTGCGGTGGTTACCGAAAACCGTGGATTTTTTAAACTGAACTAGAAGCTCAGATCGTAAAAAACCAGACCAATCGAAACCGAACACCTCGGTTTGAAACCGACTTTAGACAACTCTATTTAAATTTTGTAGTTCTTGCCCAAAAACATGTGATACAAATTACCGTCACAATTCTAACCAAAAATTCGCAGTACTCCCAAAGAGCCGGATTTCCAATTGTCGAATTTCCGAATAGTTTTTTCTCGTTACACTATAACTAAGAATTATCCAGTTCTGAAATAATAACGATAATTAAATGTCCCATAACAAAACGCTAAAAGCATCAACAAACACTTTGAATTTTGAGGCCTTAAATAAAAATAAATTTGCTGCTTTGAATATTGCGGTACTTATAAAATTAATATCCTTACCGAAAAATTATTTTTGACTCCAATTTTACCACAAGGAATATTTGAAATGATATTTAATGAAAAGAGTTTTCTAACAATTTATTCTCTAATTTCTAAATATTAAAAGGCAACCATTTTCTTGCGTTTAATTCTACAATTATGTAGTTGTATCTCAATTTTTACAAATTTCTTTATTTTATATTTTTAATATGCGCTTTGGGTTAGGTTAATAATCACATAAAAAAGCATCAAAAAATGGTAATATCATAAATTGCAGGACGGATTATAATTCATCATGAACCCAAAATTATGATTGATGTCCACAAAAATAACGCAAAATGAACCAAATTGATGATTGTTGTTGTCAATAAAATCAAAACAAACGGTATGATACGAGTGGCCGAAATTAGTTTCCCCTCAATAATAAGGAGGGAAATGGGGGGGGGGGGGGGGGGGGGGATGGGCAATGACATTCGAAGACGATGGCAATGGGAATCAAAGAAGAGAAATCCATAGAGGATTGAAGCTCATGGTCATGGATTGATATGCGCACGCTGCCTATTTTCATGGGGCGACTGAGAGCACATTGGGAAAGTGCGCCGGAAAAAAAGAAAACCGAGGATTTATTGAAAACTAATCGAAAGCCGAGATCGAAAAATAAGCAGACCGTAGGAAATCCGAAGATCTCAGTATAAACCGACTTTCGAGGTCTATTACAATTTTGTAGTCCATATCCAAAAAGATTTGACAGAAATTACTATCATTATCATTACCAAAAATTTGACGCAAAAATTATAATTACACGGCACCAAATGTCGTGTTGAATATCCATATGTATATGCGATTTAATCAAAAATTATATCCGTATCCGTCCGTAACCGGATATATCCGTATCCGTTTCCCATTACTGGTGAAGTTATTGAAATAAATATCGGAATGTTCTAGATTTTATTCGTATTTTTTGAGTTCCGAACTCGGTACTCTTTCCTTAATCACTAATGGCAAATTGAAAGAAGGACGCCTTGCCGTACTCTTCTATTAATTATAATGAAACATCCTCTAAAACAGAATATAAATTATAAATTTTACAGGTTAGACGTTAGACTAAAGTAAGATGATTGAATAATAGTGTTCATAATTCATAAAGACTCGAAATATATTCATTAGACACGAAGAGATCGATTAAGTTTACCATATTAAGACTCGGGCAAAAAATAAAACCAAAACTAGTTTGGTTAAAATAATATTTTTTTTTAACCAAATCTGCCATTGATCATGTCTCATCGAATGAACCTATTCTATTGTTTGTTAAAAGTAGATTTATTCAAAGTCGATCAATCGAACCAAACCGAATCGTACCAAGGCGATTTTTTGCAAAAAAAAAAACAAAACGAAAGCCGAGAAAACCGAGGGTTCAAATTGACCGATTTTTCGGTTTTTAATTTTTCACCCTGAGGGACAATTTCAATTACGCGAAATGTCATTAATTAATATTAAAAACATCAAACAATCGTAATACAACGAATACCGTACCGGATTCTAATTCAAAATGAAGCCAAAGTTATGGTTGATGTTAACAAAAATAACAAATAAAATGAATAAATTAATGTTTGATGTCCATAAAATCAAAACAAAAAGTGTATTCTGATGGGAACGGCCGAAAACATTTCCTTTCAATTTAGGGGAGGGAATGAAGGGAGGAGGGGTAATGACGTTCGAAACCCTTGGCGCTATGGGAGGGGGATTAGGGGGAGGAGAAGCTCATGGGTATGATTTGGGCACGCTGCCCTTATCTTGGGCGAATTCCCGGAACTCAATGGGAGGGGGGGGGGGGGGGGGGTAAGACACACACATCCACCACAGAAAGGTCGTAATTCAAACCCAATGCGTGGATGATCGTGTCGCGCGTAGCGGTCGATCAATGCAATGCCCATAAGTTTTGAGCCATTCAATGCCCATGGGGGTGGCCATTAAGTGCCCATGAGTTTTGGGCCGGGGGAAGCCTTTCGAAGGCCCATGCTTAGAGCGGTGCGCGGTTAGATTTGGCCCTTTATGAGAGCGAAATTGTAGTTTAGAAACTTATTCAGATGGAAGAAGGTTGCGCGTTGCGTTCGAGGCACATAAGGAATGAAGGGAAGGGATAGGGTCTCAGGTGGTCTCGAGGCTCATTCAGAGGTAGGGTCGGGGGCGAGCGCATTTCTTTGGGGAAGGAAATCGAGGTTTGGGCCCAATCTATTAACATAAGGGAAAATTCCATTGAGAAAGAAGTCAGAGTGGAGCGAGCTAATAAACTAATCGACTAAAAGCCCATGGGTTATGGCTCCATCGATTCGAAGCTCATTGGATATTGGGGGATATAGCGCAGCGCTCTGTTGGAAGGGAAGCAATTGGAAAAGCCCATTTTCCCTTATAGAAATGGCCACCGATGGATGCCTACGAGGGGTAAATTGTGGTTTGGAAAAGCGCGCGAGTCTATCAGAAGAGAGGGATAAGTGCCGTTGCTGATCCTTGGAGAGCGCGCGCCTGAATGACCGGTCATCAAATAAACTGATTGAATGAAAGCCCATGGGTTTTGGCTCGATCGATTCAAAGCCCATTGGATTTGGGTCTATTGTCAGGGGCTCTGTTTGAGGGAAACTCCAAAGCCGGAGATTGGCCCATTGAAGGCCCATTCGGCCGAATTCGATGCCCATGATGACGGAATTATAGTTCGAGAGCTAACGAGGAGAAATTCGAATACACGAAGCCTAAGAGGGAAGAATGAAAAATGGGAAAGAGGAGGAGAGAGAACAAAGCAAATTTCTTAGGCCGTTCGCGGCAAATTCCTAGGGAAAATTCGGAAGGCCATATGAAAAGTAAATAAGGATGACGCGCAAAGCGAACAATTGATTGAAAAATTACGTCATGTTTTGGCCCAATCTATTGTCATTACATTGGGTAAGGAGGAAAGCGCATTTCCCTGCGATTTGGCCAATGCGGATCTAATTTTGGATGATCATTATGCGGAAATTGAAGGGGGAAGCGCACGAGGCCTATTCCCCTAACAGGGCAGCATGACCAATGGCTTTATAAATGTTTCCCTCGGGATGTTTTTTCACCATTCCTAACAAATTCCTCAAATCAAAATCCCATCTCAAAACTCCTTCTCCTCCTCTAACAAATCCTTACCTAAAAATGATAAGTCAACGAAATGCAATGCATTTTTTCATTGCCTTTACTTTGCCCGTTCTTCTGCTTCAACTTTTACCTCCAATTGCCCATGCAATGAAACCGAAAATGTAAAATATAATTTATTATAAATTATTTCTTTACATTTAATGCACAGCTTCTAAAATTAGGATTTCAATTTAGATTAAATTTTTAAATAGCTGAAAAATATTTTATCACCGTAAAATCTTAAGAAAATTCAATTGTAAGAATTTAAATAACACTTCTATTGAGCCAACAACGGGCAAAATGTTAGGCACCACAGGTGGGATTCAAACACGCGACGTTCTCACATACCGTGAGCCTCTACCAACTGAGCCACTGGTGCACATCAATCCAGTAGTGAATAGTTCTTTTCCACTCTCCCATCCCTCTGGGATTGGGGGAATTCACACACAAACACAATTTTTTAATTAATTAATTAATTAATTAATGGTTAACAAAAAATTCAGTCCAATACCCATCCCACGAATCTAAAAAGTTTTAAAACTCAGACTAAATTAATGAAACACCAATATATTAAGGAGGTTTATTTTCAAGAAAATAAAAAAAATAATAATTTGAAATTAATTTTAATGAATTAATTAATTAAGTTGAAATTGGCGAGTAAAATTAGAAAAAAGAATTAAAAAGCGCATTAAATTTAAAATTTAATATACCTCTAATTTTAAATTTTTAGCCACAATGGTCAAATTTCTGTTTCTACTGCTGATGCAAATAAGCCTAAAGTAAGCCATGGCCATGACAAAGCGGTTTCATCTTCGGTTGCCGCAACAAAACGACTTCATATTGCGCATGTTGGCGGTCTGAATGTGGAAATCCCACCAAAAAATGTTGGTGGATTGGAGAAAGTGGTTGAAGTGCTCATTTTCGAGCAAATCAAAGCCGGCCATAAAGTCACATTGTTCTGCACCAACGACAGTGGAAAGTTCGAGGAATTTGCGGAGAAAGAGGGATTTGAGAAGAAATACGGCATTACCAAGGAGCACTTTAGAAAAAATTTCGAATTGATTGGTTCTGGAAGGTGCTTTTTTTGCAAAATCTTATTATAATTTAGTATTAATTTGGCTGTTATCTCAATAGTAAGGGAATAGGATGAAAAGGAGGAATTAACTCCTCCACAAACTGTCAATCTAAAAAGACCAAACATTTCCAATCCGTATTTCCTTTGCGCAATGGCAACTTTTTATTTATTGATAAGAACACATTTTCGCACCTTACCAATACCCAATTCGTTCATTAAAGGCCATAAGAGATTGAATGAAACCGGTTTTATCTAAAAATTTCGCGGGGCGTTGGCGAAAATATATCCGTTTACAAAATTGTAAATAAAATGCAAAATTAAATTCAATAGAGCCACTTCCAACGTTACCAAAACATCAAAGAACTCCGTTGCCCTAAAGATGGTGAATGCACTATTTACGGATTCAGAGGGAAAAAGTGCCATAAATGCCGACTTGACAAGTACAAATAAATGAAAATATTAAAATAGTAAGCCAAATTTTCCACAGATGCATTGAAATTGGAATGAAGCCAGCCAATGGACTCAGGAAATGGAAATATTAATATGGAAACCAAGAGGACATTTTGGACATTAATTTCTTAAATACACTAAATTATTTGCTAATTGTTTTTATTAAAATTGACAAATTTTTTGAATGAATTTTTTTCGAGTTTAAATTTAATAAATGGTCAAATAGAGGGAATTAGAGAATATTTCTCCGAAAATTTCGGGAGAAAATTGAAGTGAAATGAAAAGTTAAAAAATTTCCAAAACAATTTTCCCTAATTAATTCTATTTCTGATTGTTTGAAACATTCGAGCAGATCAATTCTCTAAAATAAAAAAAACAATTTCGAGGTTGATTTTACAAATGATCTTCCCTTTTTGGTTCCAATTTTTTGACTATTCTTTTTTTTTCACTTTTAAATTTTAATTAAATTGATTGTGCATTTTAATGCCGCCCGAATTACTCTCTCTTATAATGGAATTAATTTAATCTGATCTAATAAGTAATAATAAGTCTCATCTTTTTCCTCTTTATCGACTCTTGATCTCTCCCATAGGGCAATATTATTCCCCTAATCCCCTTTTATTCTCTTTGGAAATTATCCTTCCAGTAATTTCTTCTATTTATTAAAATTTCCCAAATGAAAATCACTTAAAATGCTTTCAATAAATTTTTAGTTTTGAATTCATTTTCCTCTAGTTCTGTGACAGTTCGATTATGAAAAATAGCTGCTCAATTTATCATTTTGGTTTTATTACATTATTAATTTTTTTATATTCTTTTTTTGAATTCTACTCTATTTTTTCCCTAAACAATTATTATTTCCTATTTTTATTTAATTATAATTACATTTGCTACTCTTAATCTTTATGATTATCTACCAATTTATTTCTTCCTCTTCTTCTGAAACAAAAGAATTATATGTTCGTAAAATTTTAATTTAATGTCTTTATTATGCACTTAATAATATAAAACAATAATAAATGCACCAACAATTTACACATCAATTTATTAATCAATTTGATATTGTTGTTGTTGCCTTCTGAATGCGCTGTAATCCGCTCGCCCACCAAATTCATCGAATATTCCGTCCAATTGCTCCAGCAAATAATTCTCCATAAACCAATAGGTGAGTTGGACAAAAAATGAACCACTGTAGCTCATCAAGAATAATATATAGACCAAAGTGAGCAGCAATGGAGTAGTCATTTTTGGTTGCTGATTGGGGTTGGGGGAAATGGAAAAAATTAATTGTCATTTATTATAAAAAAAATATACATATAAATTAAAATTACGTGCTTTGTAGAATAAAAATTTCTTTAATTTGAAAATGTTTTAAATTAATCAAAATTAGACAATAATTTGAATAATTGATCAAAGAATTTAGTGGATTTTATTAAAATGCAAAAATTTATGAACAAAAAGATAAGATGCAAATTAACCCAAATTCGGGCATTTATATGTTTTGTTCAAAATTTTCTGGCCAATTTTTATTACTTAATTTATTATCAAAATATTCTAGTATAGAAAAAGTATAATCAGACGTATAACTAAGGTATAATAGATTGCAAAATTTGAATTGTTTTCGAAAATAAAAATCAAAGAAATTTTCTCAGCAATTTAATGAATGGATGGAAGTCGCCTTTTTGTTAATGATTTTCCACCCAAAAATGCAAAGAACGAACGAAGCTGCTTTGCCTGTGGAACAACGCGCATAAAAGCAAAAGCAACTTACGACGGAATGTGATGAAAACCGGTTTTCCATTGGCTACTGCTGCTAATTTATAAATCACATTTTGAGGAAGCATTCATCAAAGCGGGGCTGGAAATGCCCTAAGGCAAAAATGAGAAAAAATTATAAAGAAAATAAAAAAATAGTAATGGAATTATCAAATTTCCCATAAGTAAAATAATTTTTTAATGATTAAAATTTGCAATAATTAGTCTAAATATGAAATTATACTGACATTAAAAATATTTGTTGTTAATTAAAATTAAATATATGAGAACTAATTAATAGGATAACAATTGTAAAAATAACTTATTTTGGTCAAATTTTATCTTTTATATTAAAAGTTTTTTTTGTGGCAAAAATATTCATTTTGTAGAAAATAAATATAAATACTTATTTATATTTAATTCAAGATGAAAAAAATTTAATATTAAAAAATCGGCTATCGTAAAATTAATAAAAATTGATCAAATTTTTTTATTTTTCAATTAATTTCTTGACTTAATAGTTAATACTGTCTACCATTTAACGTGATAATTTTCTGTGTTAAAATCACTTATTTAGTTAATTTCTTTATAAAAGTGCATTTTTTATAAAATTTAATTTTCTGTTACTCATTTTCAATATAAATAAATATTCGAATTTTGGGTTTGAAAAATGGCCAATTTTATAATGAGAGAAGAGAGATCATGCAATACTACAAATTTTTATGCTCATTTTGGTCGACAAATTCACGCTAATATTTTCTTCTTAAATGAAACGGAAAATTTCTTCATTTTTTCCCCCAAAAATTTGTAGCATCCAAATTGTAAATTTGTGCCAATAAATTGTAATTTGCGTGATATCCGAGGCGGAATAAATGTGTAACTGTGGGAATTTTGCTGGTTTAGGGGGAAGAATATAACAAAAATGTGAACGCCGAAATCATGGAAATTCAGAAGAAATATTTTTAAAGCTTAATTTCTGCTAATTTTAATTATTAACAATTTTTTATTAATTTATAAGGGCATTAAAATTTACTTCCCACACTTTTACCAATATCTCTGCAATATTTCATTCTATTAATAATAAAATTTTCATTTATATATAATTTTTGTAGATTATTTTGATATCAAATTAATTGAAAGATTAATTGACTAAAAAAATTATAAAAAACAAAAAGTGTAAAAATTTTGGCCATTTTTAATGCTTTTTTTTGTTCATTAATTTTTGCCATTTACAACCAACTTTACTTATCCTTTCTTAATGGGAAATATTTAATTTGGCAAATAAATTATTGAAAATGGCAAATAGAGTATTGAATTAGCAAATAAGATATAGGATTTTCTGTTTTTGGTTTATAACTTGAACATAACCAGGGGTTTAGGGTTAGGTTCAGGGCAGGCACGGGATTAGGGGGCTATGGGTTTAGGGGCTAAGTTATCTTAAGGAAGTTTACTTGGCCAAGTTATGTGGCCTAAAAAGGAATGAGACATAATATCCTATTTGTCTATTCGCTAAATTAAATATTATTCTTTATCTAAATTAACTCATATTGGCTAAAAAAGGTAGCAAATTTTCTTTTTAATACTCATATTTTACTTTGAAAATTAATAATTAATTATTTTTAAATAGGATACTATTGCCGAAAAGACTACTGAAAATGCCGAAAAATCATTCGTGTCGAAAAATTATTATTTTCTTTTAGGCCATATAACTTGGCCAATTCAAACTTTGTTAAGATTCCTTAGCCCCTAGCCCTTAGCCCCTAATCCCATGCCTGCCCTGAACCTAACCCTAGCCCTAAACCCCTAGTTGCAAAAAAGTTATAAACCAAAAACTGGTTTGAGACATTATATCCTTTTCGCAATTTTCAATACTCCTTTCGCAATTTTAAATATTTCCCATTTCAATACTCTTATTTGCGCCAAATTAAATACTATTCTTTATCTAAAATTAACTTATATTGACTACAAAAGGTAGCAAATTTTCTTTTTAAAACTCATATTTTACTTTGAAAATAAATATTTATGAATAAATATGGGTAAGCAAATTTGATATACTTAAAAAATAATTAGAATATTTATAGCTAGCTTATCAAATTTCGATTCGATTTTCCTGAGATTTTCTATTTTCCTGTTCTATTTTGCAAAAAGTGAAATATATTAAAAATTTAATTTAAGATTTATTTAAATAAAGATAAAAGCTAAATGGCCAATTTGACGACTCTCACATTTGCGCATGCATTAAATTGCATTGAATTTGTGCCTGTCACGCTGCTTGTATTTGTCACTATTTTGAATGGATGGATGATTTGGAGGAGTGCAATTTTGCATATGAATTTGAAGGCCATTCTTTTAGTGCAGAGCTTCCTTATTTTTGTATATTCCTGTTATCGAATTTCCGAGTTTGTCTTTTCTTAAATTTTTCCATATTTCCACTTAAAAAATCAAAAAATTGATTTCTCATCTAAAATTTCAATTCGCAAAAAAAAAATTTTGTGCTTGGCTGTGATTCATACCTCCCATTTTTCCTTTCCAAATTTCTGACAATTGACAAAATAAAACAAATCTGCTTACTTATTGTTATGTCAACCCCATGAAATATTTAAATTATATTTTTTATATAGTAATTTTCCGTTGAATACAAATTTAATATTTATTTTTGAATAACACATGATTCATGTGAGTTAAGTGAAATATATGTGAATAAAAAATGTTTTTTTTTGCTAAAATTACCTTGGACATTCTAGGATTAATTATTTTAGCCTTTTGTATTTTTTCATAATTTCAAAAAATTTTTAAATATTTTTATAGTATTTACGGATCATCAGTTAAAATAAATTTTAAATTTTAATTTTTTTATCATAGTTTAATTTGGCGTTTCACCCACAATTTTGAATCAATTGTGTCATTGTTTTTCTTCAACAATTTATTGTCACTCACGGTTACGGAAGCAAATTTGATTGGGCATGTGATGATAGTGGAACGGATTATGGCCACTTTGTTTGTCCGAAAATATGAAGAATGGAAAACTCCATGGTTTACACTCGGCTGGATGTCGTTGATGGTATTTTTATAAATTTAAAAAAAAATAAAAACATAACATAGTCCAATAAGATGCATATTTTTATGACTTTTTAAAAAATTTAAAGAAAATAAAAATAAAATAATTAATAATATTTAATTAACTAATTTACCAATTTTAACAATTTATTAAAATTAAAAATAAATTTTTATAGATTTTATTTGGAATTCTTACATTTATGATTCCATCGTTTGGTGTTTCCAAAGAAATTGGATTTGCCATTATATTCACTCATGTTGTGCTCATTTTTAGCATCATCGAATTAATTGTAAGGAAAATTAATATTATATTTTTTTAACTCTCGAAAATTTAAAATGAAAATTAAAATTTTAATATATTTTAGGCTTTCGCCATATTGAATTTATATAATCGAAAGCGATATGAGCATTTCAACAATATTCGAGCCAATTTAACGCATAGATACAAACTCAGCGAAAGATATCAGGTAAATAATTATGGTTAAAAATGAGACAATCGGACTAGTAGAATTTTTTCATAGGTTATATTCTCTTAATTTAATTTCTTAAATATTTTTAATTTTTTTTAATAATTAATTATTGTTGCATTTTAGTTGCATCAGAACATTTATTCCGGTCAACAATTGGGTCCCTCATTTTGCTTTCATCTAGTCAACATTATTTGCTCCAATTTGGTGTGCATCATGGTCGTCTATTTGCAGTTACGAAGTCCAGCATATGATCTTTTTATGGCCATCATTTATAACGTGCATGCAATTTCCAAATTGGGCATTGAAATCACTGTCATAACGTAAGGGAATAATTTTGCATTAATTAATTAGAAATTGTACAAATTTTTGACAATTAAAAAATGCGAAAATTAAAATCGGCTACAATAAATAAAAATAACTATATAAAAATTTGTAAAATATTTAATATTTACGATATTTCACTGTTTTTTTTTTGCAGATTTCATCCGGTTATGCGCAGAAAAATGCTTAGAATATGGAAGCATTTTTTGAGAATATTCAATGGTCGGAATGTTTCCATTGTGCAACAAAATGCCTTTTTCGAAATGAAAAATCTCAATGGAGGGCCCATCAGTGAATCTGTTGCATTGGGCCAATTAAGAGGAAATAGTTCAAATAGTGGTCGAGGAAAAAATGAACAAAAACAGCAACAAAATCAACAGATGAAACATTTCAAAATACTTGAACATTTTTGGCAATAAATAAATAAAATGGAACAAATTATTAAATTTTTTTCACAGATTAATAAATTTTTTAAATTCATTTATTAGAATTTATATATGAATATTTTTGTCGCTCCGGGGCCAAATTGGGGGGAGGGTTTGACCAAAATTCGCCGGCCGGGAGGTCCGGATTTTTCCCTTGCCTCGGGAGGAGACCGGAGGAGACGTGGATGCTGGTTTAAGACCATTTGGGGTTTAACGGGGCTCCACCCAATCAATGGATGGGATTGGGTCCCTGGAAAGAACGGCGGCGATTGGGCTCAATTTGGAGGGGGGAAAGGGATGAATTGAGGGAGGAAAGGGGATGTGGGTTTGGGATTGGGGGATTTTGGAGAGAGGGAATGGGGGATGAGTGGAAATGGGGGATGAATATGGTTTTGAGCCTTACATCGACTCTGGCGATATTTTTCTACTTTTTCTCATTAATTTTCACTCGAAACATTCCCCCCTTTTCCTTTGACAGTTATTTAATTAACATTTTTATCCAATCCGCCGCGCCGCAACACATGAGCCACATACAAAAATTATTTGATCAAAAGGATGGGGAAAGGGGGGAAAGGCACAAAATCATCAAAATTTAAAATGAACAAAGATGGACAGGGAAATGGGGGAGGGGGGGCTGCTCGATCAAGGAGACATTGCAATCCGGCATTTTTGGGCCAAGGGAATTGGGAGGATGGTGGCTGGCAGGTTGGGTTGGTCGCAGTTGGCGGCTGGTGGAGTCCGGCTGGTCGTGGATGATGAGCTGCAAGTGAAGGGGGAATTGGATTGAATTAAGAGGCCGGAGGGGAAAGGGGAGGGGCGATGGCTTATTGGCTGGAAACAACCATCCAACAAATCGCTTTTTGAAGCGACAATTTTATTTACATATTTTATTCATTTTTTCAATTCATTTCTTAATATTATCTATTGAATAATTTTTGTCTGGTAAAAATCAGTTAGTTCATATATTTCATTATAAAGCAGGGCTGCCAGATGGTTTTTCAGTTTGGGGGGCATTTCGTGAAAAAAAGGGGCATTTGGGGGGCATTTTTATGAAAAAAGGGGGCATTTTGGGGGGCAGTTTTAAAAAGTGCCAAAAATGCAAAAATTTTTGCCAATAATGGCCGCGCAGCGAAAAATTAGACCAACAATTTGCCGCGCAGCAAAAAATTAGACCAAAAATTTGACGCGCAGCGAAAAATTAGACGAAAAAATAATAAAAAAGGGAAAAATGACAAAATTTTAAAAAGGGGGCATTTGGGGGGCAGTTTTAAAAAGTGCCAAAAATGCAAAAATTTTTGCCAATAATGGCCGCGCAGCGAAAAATTAGACCAACAATTTGCCGCGCAGCAAAAAATTAGACCAAAAATTTGACGCGCAGCGAAAAATTAGACCAAAAATTTGACGCGCAGCGAAAAATTAGACCAAAAATTTGCCGCGCAGCGAAAAATTAGACGAAAAAATAATAAAAAAGGGAAAAATGACAAAATTTTAAAAAGGGGGCATTTGGGGGGCATCTTGGCTTGGGGGGCACAAAAGGGGGCAAAATCTCAATAAGGGGGCAAATGCCCCCCGTAGGGGTGTACATTCTGGCAGCCCTGTTATAAAGTGCACTTTTTTAATTATTGAATTAAATTCTTATTTACTCATTTTCAATTTAAATTTTCTCGGAAAATTTTTCTAGTTAAAATGACCAATTTTAAAATGAGAGAAGAGAGATAATGCAATACTACAAATTGTTGTCGAGACTATTCAAAAGTCCGACAATTAAAATGAAAATTGTTGAGGGAAAAGGGAGTAATTGGGATATGTGGGGAAAGGTAAGTTGTTGGAAATGAAGAACACGGCAAAGCAAACGGCAAATTGAAGGAAAAAAAGGGGTTTTAGGAATTTGGATTTTCAGACGTAAATTAAATTAAATAGCCTTAGACTCGTTTTTTTATGTTGTCAACTCAAATTTGAATTACAGTACACAAGGTCGTTTGTTGAGTTTTTTTATTTAGCGAATTGAAGTATTGAAATTTTTGAATGAATAATAAGGTAGGTGTGGTATATGAACAAACAAAATAAATTCCATTATATACTCCATTTTTTAATCCCTCAATATTAATCCATCTGATTCTTGATCTCCAATTCCTTTGACCATTCCATATCCATTTTCCATCCAATCGGCACAATTGTAGAGCAGAGCAGCAGCAGCATAGCAGGCGGAATCCACGGCAATATTGTTTTGGGGTAGAATTTCCAATCCCCAATTGTGGCTTGGGTAGCCCAATATGCCCGACAAAGGATATTAAAATTAACCCTGGGCAAAATTCCATTTTTTTACTTTTTTGATCATTGATCAATTAATAATAATTATAAAATTATTTTAATATAAAAAATGGCAAAAATAAAATGAGCAAAATTCTGTCCGACACAAATTTTATGCTCATTTTTGGTCGATATATTCACGCGAATAAAAATTTGAAAAATTTCTTCATTATTTTTTACCAAAAATTTGTATCATAAAAATGGTGAATTTGTACCAATATCGACATTCGCGTGACATACGAGGCGGAATAAATGTGAAACTGTGGGAATTTTGCTTGCTAATGGTGATGAAGAAGCGAAGCATAAAATTATGAATGCCAAAAATATAAAAATTCATATCAAACATTTTAAAGCTTTATTCTATTCCGCTGATTTTAAAAAAATTTTAATTAGAATTTATTTTGGGCACTTGGCAATATCTCATTAAAACTCTTTCTGCAGTAAAGAAACTTAATAACATTTTATTAAGCTCTTCTCCTAAATCATAATGATATCAAAATGATTGAATAAAAACTCTAACAAAATTGTCTTGAGTTTGACATATTTTGAGATTATTCTAATCATTGTTTTTTATGCATTTTCCAATCAATTCCACTTTTTTTTTTCTAATCAAATAAATCCAATTCCGAACTATATATAAAAAGATACTGAATTTACTAAATTTAATGACAATTTCAAAAATTAATTTGATTCTGTTATGTCCGAATGCGAATTAATAAAATAGTTTTATTCCAATTAAATAAATAATACGAATGAATAATTGGGATGGAACAGACAAATGAATTATTTGGGACAAAGTCGAAGACTGAGATAAATGTGGGGAAATGGGAATCTTTATATAGGGACGGAATTATATGAATTGCCAGGGGATATAAGGTCATGTCAAATTTAAATCATCTTTCAAATACACCACAACTCCTCCCCACCAATTCTTGGCTTCATCTTCATTCACTTGGATCAAAAATCTTCCGCGGTTTCGGCTGACGGCGATTTCTTCCGACTGCAAGTGGAACAAAGGCCTCTGGTTCTTCCGGCTGCAATGGCACGGCATTTTGATGTTCATCCACTGGCTCAATGGCCTCAATCTCGTCCATCTCATCATCGGAGACTTCCGAATCGGAATTTTCTTCTTTGCCTGTTTCGTCGGCTTTCAATTGATCCAAATGACGTTTCCAAATTCCCCTTTCTGTTCGAACCAGAAACAAAGCTGAACTTTGTTGGGTGATAATGCGCGCTGGCATCCATTTTGACCCTTCACGGTAGTTTCTGGCGAACACATTTTGACCAATTTCAAATGACCTTTTTCGAGTCTTCCTGTCAAAATTTCTTTTCATTCGTTCAGTGTATTTTTCCTGGTGCATTTCTCCTCCCTCCTCCAAAGAGTTTTGGGACGGATTTACCAAGTCCAATAATGTTCTCACTTTCCTTCCAAACATAATTTCGGCTGGAGAAATTCCCGTGGCAGTGTGCGGTGTCACTCTATATTTCAAGAGGAATTGGTTCATTGCCATATCCGGCTGCCAATTGGTTTCTTCCTTCAATAATTTCATGCCATTTTTGAATGTTTGGACAAAGCGTTCTGCTTCTCCATTTGATTGTGGATGGTATGGAGCAATTAGAGTGTGAGAAATGCCTCTTTCTTGGCAAAATTTCGCAAATTCGGCCGATTTGAATTGTGGACCATTATCACTCACAATCTGCTCTGGCAATCCATGGGTCCAAAAACAATTCCTAATCGCTGCAATTGTCAATTCGGCTGTCGTATTTTTCATTCGAATAACTTCTGGCCATTTGGATTTTGCGTCCACAATGACAAGCCACATCGAACCAAGGAATGGCCCACAAAAATCAATATGCAATCTTTGCCATGGCCGCTCAGGAATTTCCCAAGGATGGAGAGGTACCTGCCGCTGTTCTGGCCCATTTTTCTGACAAATTTTGCATTTCTTTTTTATGCCTTCAATATCCTTGTCGATTCCTGGCCACCAAACTTTTTTCCTGGCCAAGGCCTTCATTCGGACTATCCCTGGATGAGTTGCATGGATTAATTCCAGAATTTTTTCTTGAAATTTCTTCGGAATGACGGTGCGCGTTCCAAGCATCAAACAGCCATTTTTCAATTCCAGGTCATTTTTCGCCAATCCAAATGCGCGAAATTCATCTTCGATTTTATTTGGCCATCCATTTTCCACAAAGACTTTGATCTTTCGTAGAATTTTGTCATTCTTTATCTCATCGGCGATTGAATTTGCCGTAATTGGAAGTGAGGCCTGGACATCATCTTGGATTTCCTGTATTTCTTGATCGACCAGCTGAATTTTATTTATTTCTGGGTTTGGCAAACGCGATAACACATCCGCATTTCCAAATTCTCGAGTCGGACAATATTCAATCTCAAAATCGTAATTCATTAGAATTAAACTCCATCTGTGCAAGCGTTTTGCTGCCACGACTGGAATTGCACTTTTGGAACCAAAAATTTTCTTTAATGGCTCATGGTCCGTTTGGAGAATAAATTTGCGTCCATACAGATATTGATTGAATTTTTCCACTCCGAAAATTATTCCACGCGCTTCCTTCTCGATTTGCGCATAATTTCTTTCAGCTGAATTCAATGTCCGGGATGCATAGCCAATCACTCCAACTTTTCCAGTTTTCAAATCTTTGTGAAAAAGCACAGCACCGACCCCATAGTCCGATGCATCTGTTGCCAAATATAATGGTTTATCCGGATCATAATGAACCAAAAGTTCATTTGAAGTGAGCATTGCCTTTATTTTTTCAAAAGCCTCTTGCTGCTCATTTTTCCAAAACCATTTCACGCCATTTCTTCTCAATTCATTTAATGGCTCGGAAATTGTTGACATTGATGGAATAAATTTGCCATAATATCCAACCATGCCCAGAAATGATTGAAGTTCCTTCAAATTCTTTGGAGCTGGCATTTTAATGATGGATTCGATTTTTTCTGGTGATGTGTGCACTCCATCGCGATCGATTATATGCCCTAAGTATGTAATCCGATCCTGGAGGAAATCACATTTTTCCTTTTTAACTCGCAATCCAGTTTGAAGCCGTTGAAGGACCATCTCTAATCGTTCCAAATGTTCTGCATCATTTGTTCCAGTGATTAGAATGTCGTCCAAATAGACAGCAATCCCTTCAATGCCTTGTAAAACCTCCTCCATAATTTGTTGAAAGATGGCAGGAGCGGAAGCCACGCCGTAAGGCATGCGCTTGAATTGAAATAAGCCTTTGTGTGTACTTATTGTCAGGCATTTTCTTGCTTCCTCATCCAAACATAATTGAAGATAGGCTTCTTTTAAATCCAATTTTGAGAATTTTTGCCCTCCATTGAGAATTCCAAACAGATCTTCCGGTCTTGGCAATGGGTATTGGTGAATGTCCAACCATGGATTTACTGTGATTTTATAATCGCAGCACAATCTTATTTTATTGCCTGGCTTTGGAACGATCACAATTGGCGTGCTCCATTCTGATGTATCAACTGGCTCGATTACTCCATCTTTCAGCCATTGATCAAGCACTTTCTCCACTTCTGGACGTAGTGCGAATGGAACTGGACGAGGTTTGCACTTTTTAGGCTGCACATCCGGCTTAAACTTCAATGAAACTCGCCTTGTGCACCGGCCCAACCCCTCCTTAAAGACTTCAGGGTATTTGTCCAAAATTGATTTTAATTCCATTGTGACTGGCTTTTTGGCAATTTCATTAATTGATCTGATGCCGAATGCTTTGTTGAGGTCTATTTGAAGCCCCTCAATTAGGTCTCTTCCGCAAAGATTTTTCCCTCGGCCATCGATCACAAATATATCCGTGCTTGCCTTCTTTCCATTGTATTCAAAGCCAGTATAGAAAGAACCAAGGACATTTATGGGAACTCCTCCATATGCCTCTAATCCTGAATTTTTCTCCAAACTTGGCTTTCCAATTTGAACCCAATCATTCTTGTTCAAAAGTGTGGCATCCGCACCGGGATCCAGTTCAAAATTCACATTATTGCCATTTAAATCCAATTTAATGTTCACTGGCGGAAATGATAATTTATTGATCGATTTGGGCTTAACCACACTCGCAATGTAATGCTGCTTCTTAGGCCCGCATTTTTCAGCCAAAACCTGGTTCACCTTCTTTGGTTTATGCCCAATTTTGCTGTCATTCGAGTTGGTTTTCGTCTTGCATTTTGACGCCCAATGTCCAATTTTTCCGCATTGCCGACATTTATCATTTTTATGCGGACAATCATTGGCCCAATGGTCGGTTTTCCCGCACCGATTGCAGCTTCCTTTGCTTTTTGTCTCAAATTTCTTGTCCTTCCCTCCTTTTTTGAAATGTTGAACCTTAGCAATTTCGGCTTTTCCACTATTCATTCCAATGGCCTGTGCGTCAATTTTTGATTGTTCAAGCAAAACAGCTCTTTCAATTGCTGCTTTGAATTCAATTTTCTCTTCTTTGATCAATTCCGCACGAATGATATCACTTTCCAAACCATTGATGAAGAGGGCAGTCAGGCACATATCCACTGATTCATTGTGCCATTCCGCTTTGGTGATCAGTGTGCGAAGACTGATTGCAAAATCTCGAATTGTTTGTCCCGCTTTTTGTCTAGCCGAGAACAAATCATGCCGTTTGGCCGCCAAGGATTTTGCTTCACCAAAACGGTCTGCCATTAATTCTTTGATGTCTTTTAATGCCATTGTACGAACATCATCTGGCATAGCCATTTGCCGGAGTTCTTCATAGATTGGTCCAATTTCAGTAAAGAATAATAGCCGTTTTGTCGCGTCATCCGTAATTCCACGAAGTTCAATATAGAAATCAAATCGTTCCGACCAAATGCTCCAACACATTTCGGCCGTAAATGGACCCGGTCCTTTTCCAATTTTGGTGTTGGGATTTGCCGGTGCTGCCATTTTTAATTGATTTCAAGCCCGACTTATACACAATAAGTTCGATTATAACAACACAGATTATAATAGGCTGAATAAATTGACGAAAGAAGTGATGCACAATCAATAAAAATGCAGCTGCACAAGCTTTACTTGTGTGTTGAAGATTTGATTATTTTAATTTGACGTTATTAATTTTCGCTGACTGCGCCAAATTGTTATGTCCGAATGCGAATTAATAAAATAGTTTTATTCCAATTAAATAAATAATACGAATGAATAATTGGGATGGAACAGACAAATGAATTATTTGGGACAAAGTCGAAGACTGAGATAAATGTGGGGAAATGGGAATCTTTATATAGGGACGGAATTATATGAATTGCCAGGGGATATAAGGTCATGTCAAATTTAAATCATCTTTCAAATACACCACAGATTCATTAAATTCGTCAAATTTCATTCCAACTAAAAAATGAATATTCAAAATAATTTTATATAAACCAATCCAATTACGATTTTTAAAAGTATTGTATAACTGTTTCAATTATCCTAATATTATGAATATTAAGAATTAAAATTTTTTAATTAAAGGTAAATTTAATTAAGACTTTTAAAAAACCAAATGGCCAATTTGACTACTCTTACCTTTGTGTATGCACTAAATTGCATTGAATTAGTGCCCGTCACACTGCTTCTATTTGTCACCATTTTGAATGGGTGGATGATTTGGAGGAGTGCAATTTTGCATATGAATTTAAAGGTCATTCTGCTTGTGCATGCAAAGCTTCATCATATTTGGATATTCCAATGGTCGGATTGCTAGGTTTATTTTTTTTTAAATATTTATGCATCCCAGAAATAAAAAGACATAAAAGTTTTATCTTAATATTTTTTCAAATAAAATTCAAAAAAAAATATTTTAACTTGGCATGGTTTTCGAGCCTACGATCGCCTAATAAGCTGCCTTCACAAAAATTGACCGAGAACAGAGGCATCATAGTAAACAGGAATAAGATTTTTGAATTGTTAAAAAATTTTTTTCTACTTGACCAAAATAAAATTTTTATACCTTAAAATAGAGCAGATTTTACTGCATCTGATGTGATAAATTTGAAAATTTTTGACGATTAGAAAACATTTTATTAGGATGACTACGACGCCGACTCCGACTATTCAAATTCATTTGAGTAATTGGAGTCGGTGTCGGACGTATCGTCTGTTTTGATTTTTATATAATTTTTATAAAGTATTATTATTATTATTATACTATCCGTTATCCGATACAGAAAAGTGTCCTCTAGTTTTTGGTAAAAAATTAATTTTTTTTTGGAAGAAAAAATTTTTTGAATATACTCAAATATTCTACTACAGTTTTACTACGATGCGTCGGATCCATTTGTGTGAACTTATTTATCCTTTCAGATTCCTTTCGATAGTCAGCCGAAAAATAAGGAAGGTAAGACGGATAAATAATGTGGATGGATGATAATGGGATTCTATTGTATGGGGATGAAGTATCAAATAATAAATAAATTAATAAATGTTCAAATGCCGCTCTAAAAATACCGTTTAAATTTTTTATTCAGCAATTTCATTTATTTTGTTTTAAATTAAATAATATTATTAATTTTTATTACAGTTTAATTGGGCGTTTCACCCACAATTTACAAATGATTCCATCTGAAGTTTTCGTCAATTTCATAACACTCACGGTTACGGAAGCGAATTTGATTGGTCATGTGATGATTGTGGAAAGAATAATGGCCACTTTATTTGTAAGAAAATATGAAGAATGGAAGTCTTCATGGTTTACGCTTGGCTGGATGTCAATGATGGTAATTTTTGTAGATTTTTTAAAAAAATAAATAAAAAAATATTTATTATATTATAATTTTTAATATTATAATATTAATAAGCTATGTCCTATGCATGTTCATAATTTTAAAAAATAAATAAAATAAAAAGGTTTGAAAAAATAAGAAAAAAAAATAAATAAATTTAAATAATCCATTTAATAATAATTTTGCAGATTTTCTTTGGAATTCTTACATTTATGATTCCATCATTTGTTGCTTCAAACAAACTTGGCTTTGCCGTTTGGTTCACTCATGTTGTGCTCATTTTCAGCATTGTCGAATTAATTGTAAGAAAAATTATTAAAATTATATCAAAAAATTTTTTGATTTCTAATATGACCCATTTTATAATATTATTTTTTATTAGTTTTCAAAACAAAGAAAATAAATGAAAATTAGGAAAAGTAATTTTTTAAATTTTTTTTACCAATTTTTAGGCATTCGCCATTCTAAATGTATATAATCGAAAACGTTATGAGCATTTCAACAATATCCGAGCAGACCTAACACATAAATACAAACTCAGCGAAAGATATCAGGTAAATAAAATATTAGTAAGTTTGGCTAATGGAAAAATATGGCCAAGAATCTAACAATATTTCATGACATTTAGATAATAAATCTATTTAATTGAATTTCTTAAAACAATTATTTTAAATTTCTGAAGAATATTTTTTTTAATTAAATATTGAATTATTTATTGTATTCAGTTGAATCAGAACATTTATTCCGGTCAACAATTGGGTCCCTCATTTTGTTTTCATCTAGTCAACATCATCTGCTCCAATTTGGTGTGCATCATTAATGTCTATTGGCCTGTGGAAAAACCAACATTTGATCTTTTTATGGCCATTATTTATATTGTGCATGCAATTTCCAAATTGGGCATTGAAATTACTGTCATAACGTGAGATATTTTGCCACAGAATATTTTAATTTTCAGTTGATTTTGATTTTCTACTGATCAAAATAGTATAGTGTCAAATAATGCTGTGCCTTTAGGAATTTATGGCTGCGGTTTCATCTCCGGGCACCGAAGCCTTCAAAATTTTTTCTAGGGCTCCTTCTCCAACTCCGGAGGGTAGTTGAAGCCAGAGTCGGCACAGTACTGCTGGTGTCAGACATTGTAGTCTACGATAAATGGCTATATCACATCTGTTCTCATAAGTATTCAAGAGCATTAATCTATAGCTTATTCGATTCTCTAAAGTCAATTAGTTATAGAAATGTGCTAATCTTAAGAAATTTTGTTCAATTTTAAACATGTTATTCCGTTTAAAACCCGTAATTTGAATTGATCATAATATAGAAGAACCAAACTGATCAAATTATTTTGAAATTGAAATTTTATAAATAAAACCGACTATTAATGAATCGATTGAGTTAATAGATTAAATGCTATTGTTTAATTAGAAAATGAAATAATCAAAATCGGTTGAAAAACAAAATTGGTATAAATAATATATATAATAGAAAAATTTTCAAATGTTTATAATATTTCCTCATTTTTTTTTTGCAGATTTCATCCGGTTATGCGCAGAAAAATGCTTGGAATATGGAAGCATTTTTTGAGATTATTAAATTGCCGGAATGCATCTACTGTCCAACAAAATGCCATTTTTCAAGCGAAAAATCTCAATGGAGAGCCAATCTGTGAATCTGTTGCATTGGGCCAATTAGGAAGAAATAGTTCAAATAGTGGTCGAGGAAAAATTGAACAAAAACAGCAACAAAATCAACAGATGAAACATTTCAAAATACTTGAACATTTTTGGCAATAAAAAATAATGGAATAAATTATTATTTTTTCAAGAAATATGTTAAAAAATAAAATTTATGAGAATTTTGTGAATATATTTTCAAATTGTCAGGAATATTTTGAAGATTGATATTTTTTTTTTGAAAATGACAGGATATATGTGTACTATGCAGGGATCCCATAATACCGGATAAATATGGCATTTTCCGTATTTTTGATAACCCTGCTATATTTTTGCCGTAATTTTGGTCTTGCCATATTTCTGCCATATTTTCACAATTTTATTAGAGTAATAAAAATTAGCAAAATTTAACAATTTTTAGCTAAAATTTTTCTTTGCATATTATATGTATTTGACTAAATTTTTCTACCATAAGCCATTTTTGTTCAACTTTTTCCCCTATAAGGCTAATGGGGGATGGGATGTTATTTTATCTGGATAAGAAATTGGATTTAGATGATGGGAATAGTCTCATTTAGATTCGACATAACCTATTCTATCAATATATTATCAAATTTGAAATTCTTATTGATATTGGTTAAAAAGTTATGGCCATCGAACTAATCAATTTTTTGAGAGATCGCTAATACAGTACAAACTTGCCAGTAAATACATTTTTTTTTCCGGAAAACATAAAATATCTTTTAGGAAAACAAATTCAAATGCATTTTTCCAAAATAGTTTTAAAAAATATTTACATGAAATTGGCGTTAGACTTTATGCTAGGGAAACAATTTTTTTACAAATTCAACATATTTATAAATAAATCAATTTTTAACAATTTTTTGGAAGCAAATTAAGAAAAACAAAAATTAAATAATTCAGGAAAAAATTTCCGCGGATCCTGTCTTTCATAAAAAATTTCCACATAAATTGTATAATTGATTTGGGCATTTCGCGCCTTCCAAACAACATTTAACAATTCCATTAAAGCCATCATTCGTTCAGAAGCGCCAAAAATGCCAAATTTTGTTTGCAACATTTTTTGAAGAGCATTTATGTGAAGAATTGATTCTTGATAGATTATTTCCCTTCCACCCGGACTATGAAAAACGGGAAAATTTCTGAGAAATTCCCGAGAAGAAAAAAAAATTCTTGAAAACAATACGACATAAAGAGAAAAAGAAATTCAAAAAAAATAATAGAAAAGGTACAGAATCTGGGAATTTTTCCCAAAAATAATTTTTTTCCGAAAAATATTTTTGAACTTTATTTTTCTCTTTATTTTGGGAATAAGGAGAAAAATAAAGTTCAAAAATACTTTTCGGAAAAAAATTTTTTTTTGGAAAAAATTTCCAAAATAATTTACCTTTTGGGAAACATTTTTTTGACGAATTGTCGGAAAATTTCCGAAGTTTTGACCCCAAAAATATTTCTGATAATATTTCACATTTCCATAAATATTTTTGACACAAAAAGTGGGAATTATTCCGAAAATTTTTTCAAAAATAATTCTAAAAATTTTTCACTTTTTCACGAAAATTTTTGACACAAAAAGTGGGAATTATTCCGAAAATTTTTTCAAAAATTATTTTAAAAATTTTTTGCTTTTTCAGAAAAATTTTTGTCACAAAAAGTGGGAATTATTCCGAAAATTTTTTCAAAAATTATTTTAAAAATCTTTTACTTTTTCAGAAAAATTTTTGTCACAAAAAGTGGGAATTATTCCGAAAAATTCCTCCAGGAATTTAACTCAGGATTAAATAGATTTTGGGAAATATTTTTGCAATGTTTTGTGGGAAAATTTCCGAGAATATGCTCCAAAAATATTCCCAATAGGGGTTTAATTTTGAGCATAATTTTTGGTACATTTTCTTAGAAATATTCCGAGAATGTGTACTATTTTCGGAAAAATTCTAAAATCTCTTCTAGAATTTTTCCGAAAATTTGTACCATTCTCGGAAAGTTTCTGTGAAAATGTACCTAAAATTTTTTTAATTAATTCCCCTATTGGGAATTAATAGTTGGAGCATATTCTCGATTAGGCATTCGAGAATACATTCCAACTTTTTTATAATTTTATCCATTTATGTAAATTTAAATAATGATGACAAAGAATATTGTTTTGAAATTGATGTGATATCATTTATTTGTATCTTATTTTTGGTAATTTATTTTTTCATTGTTTCTTAACTTGATATATATTGTTTTTTAATTTTTATTAATTATGCCCAAAATTTTCAGTTTGAAATTTTAAGATACAAATAATTAAAGCAAAAAAAATTACGTAACAATCCCAGAAAGATAAAATTCATCCAATTATTCAAACAAGTTCATCCAATTTGTCCAGTCCGTTCGACCAAATTCGTCAATTAATTAATCATGATCAAAAACGCCCATTGGAAATGCGGCCATTTGTTGTTCCAAATGTCCATCACAATATTGAACCATTAAGCCCTTGCAAGCAACTCGTTGAAAATCGATATTTCCTAGCTAAAAAATAAATTTGTATTATTTTTGTTAATTTTCCCTATAAACCTACTTCGCCAAGTTCTTTTGAGACCACATAGCAATCAGGGAAAAATTTTGGATCGGTTAAAAGTTCAAAATTTTCATTGCTCGTCCAAGAATCCAAATTTTCACATTTTTCAATTTTGTAAAAGTGTTCAGCTAAAACCAGCTTGATATTGCCATCATCTTTCTGGGAAAATTAAAAATTAATAAAACAAAAGTAAAAAAATAACGAACGCTTTTCACATAGATGATTGAATCAAAAATGTCCATGGTGAAGACCATTGTTTCATACATATATCGATCTTTGTTTTGAACCAATTGATAAATTTGCAAAAAACTCTAATTACAACTGATGTCGTAGATCAGTACTAAGTAAAATAAAAATTATTTTTTTTAGTAATTTTCTTTGTTTGTTCTGGATTACAATTTCTTAAATCTGATCACATGATCAAAATTTGAATCATTTTATATTTTTATTTCTAATTTACTATTTTAATTGCTTGAAAAAAAACCTTGAGATCGAAGTCCAGAACATTATGTTGATCATCAGTTCATCTTGAAGCTGTGATTCACTATAAAAGGTAAATATTATTTTCTACCAGAAATCATCGATCACATGAAAAAACCTACAGTTCGGAGTTCAGAACATTATGTTGATCATCAGTTCATCATGGGAAGGCAGTGATTCACTACAAAAATTGGTCATTATTTTCTATTAGAAATTGTCGATCAAAATTTTTACGTATTATTCTACACTCATTTTGCTTAAAATTACAAAGTGGAAACTTTTCAATAAAGAATAAACTTATACAATATTTTCCATTGTAAAATATTATTTTATGAAAAATACTTTATAATGATAAGTAACCTGTTCATATTGAGAAGTCATTTCTTCAGGCTCCATTTTGATCTGATCATCTATTAGATCATCAGTATGGTTCACTTCTATTAGTCATTTCATCCTCATCCATTTCATTTTGTATTGAAAATTTTATATTAACTAAGATTTAGAAATGGATAATTATAACCTGGTCTTCACTAGAACATTTCCATCCATCTGGTTCCGAACATACATATTGAATTGATCTCCATCGGTTCGAACATGATCATTTTTTATTCCAACATTTTTTAATTTTCAATTTTTATTATAATATTTAATTAAAAAATAACCTTTAAACTTATGAAGCCTTCAACAATTTTTCTTCCCATCTCCATGCATTTCAATGGCTGTGCAGTCCCAAAAGAACATTATTAATAAAGATAATTTCTTAATATCAAACCTCATTTTTATCGTACTTTCCTCGTTTTCAATGTCCATTTTGATCCAATCTTTCGAAACTTGATAGACCGCAATCCATCTCAACTTGCTCCATTTTATGGGAAAAAGAATATTTTTTACGAAAATATTTGAAAAATTCAACCTTCTTTATTGATCATAGACACATCTTTTTACGAGCCATGTTCAATTTTTTGATAGAGTTAAGTTCTGTTATTATTTTAAATATAAACTTAATTTTTCAATAAACCTGGGAAATTGCTTGCAGAACCATTTCCGCTGATATTTTGCAGTAGATTCCAATTCCAGAAATCATTTAAGTCCACCATCGATATAAATTTATAATATTAATAAAATTCCTAATTTTTATTATTACCTATTCTACAGCAAATTTTCGTCCATTCTTTTTTAAGATCACTATTATTCGAGTTCAATTTTGTTTTAAAGATCATTTTTAATCAACATTTTTTTTCAGAAAAATGAAATAAAATTGTGATTAAGTATAGGAAAAATAATGGCGTTGCATTATTGATTTTAATCTTAGAAATGTTTTTTTCTCTTACTTTCATTATTTTAATCGAATCTTACATGAAAATTAATTAAATAAAAAGATCGTGTTTGTACTCCAATATTTATGAATTTTAGTAATTTTTTATTCTTGAATTGAACGGGATCAAGACATAAATGCAGGAACCGCTTACAATGTTAGTTTTAAAATATCAGTTTAAAATTAATTTATTAATTTAGAATTTTGCAATCTTTTACGCCGAACTTTTGAAATCTAAAAATGATCTCAGATGATGTAATTAAGATGGCCGTACAAAATGTAAGATCAAAAAGATATTAAGGTTTAATTTGATAATAATAAAAAAATTTAAAATTTGAATAAGAACAATATTATATTAATCTAGCTACATCATTTCCAAATAGTGATATAATAATATCAGTTGAAAGTTACATAGAAATAACGATCAAAGTTTTTACTCTATCAAGTTGCGTTAGGATCAAATCTTGCGAACAAATTCGAAATAAAAATGCAAACAATATTTGTAGAAAACGAATCAGATGGGCCAGATTAGGCAATTTGATCTGGATGTGTTCACTACGACCAAAACAACAAATTTATTCTGGACTACAACAAAAGTGTTCTGGACGCGACGACCACAAAAACATATGTGTTCTGGATAACCAAAATATCTCAAACATCAAAAGTACTGTTCGAACACGATTGGAGAAATTTGCAATAAAGGTTTTTTTAAATTTTGTAAAATTTTATAAAATCTATTGCAATAATTTAAAGTCTATCGCCCGTGCTCTGTTTACCAATCTAAATGAACCAGGATATCTTGCGCCAATGATCGATTAAGAGGTTAAAAAATTAAATTTTATTTAAATAATAAAAAAATTCAAGGAAATTTTCAAATGATTTATGAACATCTCCAATCCGATAAGCCATTCCTGTGGTGAAAAAATAGACTGAACATGGATGTTGAGGTTAATTTCACTTTTTAATATTTATTAATTTAATAAAAAATTTAGCTTTCTCTAATTGGCGGAACGAAACATGTTCTTGAATGTGATTCAAATTTGGAAATGGAACGAGGCATGACGAAGAACATGACGAGAACAAGAAAAAAATGAACCTGCGAATGAGCCAAACGTTCAAGCAACTGTTCGGGGATGATCTGGCCGATCGCACGGTTTCATACCAATACATTCAATTTAACTATATATTATATCAATTAAGGGCTTTAATAACATCATTATCTCGAAAAATGGGAAAGAAAATAGTCTTCTACGTTGTCAACATGTGCTGGCAACTGTCCAGGCGTTTGGCAAGGTTCAATAAATTAAATTTTTTAATAATTAAAAGTTAACTAAATAAAGGACTACAATAACGACCATATCAACTTGAACAATGAAAATAACAATGCGAAACTTGATTGACCGAATATACCGAGGTTTGGTTTAAAAATAAAAAAAAATAATTAAAATCAATCAATTAATATTGTAAAAATATTAACATAAAAATCTATTATCTGGAAATTAAATATTTTATTTTTAAGTCAAATGCATCCGATGTCCTTTGTTTGGAATCATCGGTTCATTTTCACCGAACTTTACACTGACATCGAACTTGCCACGCATTGTGCATGAGGTTTGTTATTTATTTATTCCAAAAATATTTAAAAACTAATAATTGTATAGTAAATTATGTACAAATTGATTAATATTCATTTTTAGATCTCCTCTGATACATCGGAACATTCGTCAGACAGAGAAGTGCTGTACATCCTTCGACATTCGGATCAAGAAAATAAAGTCAATGATCATTCCCCGGACATTGGAGAACTCATCGTTCTGCCTTCGTTTCGAAAAAATGACGAAAATTTTTGGGAACTGTTCAATCCATTCGATCGATCAAGAGAACGGTACAAGAAAGACCAGATGTTCCGGTTTAAATATCGTTTTTAATTTTTTTGACCATTATCTTCTATTCATTAAAAACCATGATCTAATCTTTTTTGGAAACATCCTAGCTCATTATGATCGGGTAATTTTGTAAAAATCCTTTGTTGTTTGAAACTAATTTTTACATATTATCAGAAATTATAGTCAGGAATTTACAAAATTCCAAAACATAGATGAAAACGTAAAAATTTCATTTTTTCTCAAAAAAAATATTCAAATAAATTTCCAAAATATCGCAAAAATATGTAAATTTCTAAATTGCATAATTTTACCAAAAAATTAAAAATCTCCAAAATCTTTTTCAAAATATTTAATTCCTCACAAAATTTTTATTTTTCATTTTCTTTTAAGAAATTATTCCGAATTTAATTTTCAAAATATTTTCGAAAAGATGCAAAATTTCCATTTTGACAATTTGTATCCAAAAAGGTAAAATTGTCAAAATCTTTTTTAGAAATTAATAAATTTTCAAAAATTTTTAATTTTTCGCTAGATACTCAGAAAAATTTTTAAATTTATTTTCGAAATATTCTTGAAAAAATGAAAAATTGTCATTTTGACAATTTTATTCAAAAAGGTAAAATTTTTCAAAAAATTTTTCAGAAATTAATTAATTTTCAAAAAATTTTAATTTTTCGCTAGATTCTCAGAAAAATTTTTGAATTAATTTTCGAAATATTCTTGAAAAAATGAAAAATTTTCATTTTGACAATTTTATTCAAAAAGGTAAAATTTTCAAAAAATTTTTCAGAAATTAATTAATTTTCAAAAAATTTTAATTTTTCGCTAGATTCTCAGAAAAATTTTTGAATTAATTTTCGAAATATTCTTGAAAAAATGAAAAATTTTCATTTTGACAATTTTATTCAAAAAGGTAAAATTTTCAAAAAATTTTTCAGAAATTAATTAATTTTCAAAAAATTTTAATTTTTCGCTACACTCTGAGAAAAATTTTCGAATTTATTTTCGAAATATTCTTGAAAAAATGAAAAATTTCCAATTTCATAATTTTATCACAAATATTTAACTTTCCAAAATTTTTTTCAAAATTTTTTATTTTCTGAAAAATTTTTACTTTTTTAGTAAATCTCCAAAATAATTTTGAAATTTATTTTGGAAAATTTCCCAAGAATTGAGAAAAGTTGAAAAAATTGTCACTTTCAAAATTTCACCAAAAAAAAATAAAATTCCCAAAAATTTTTCCAAAAAGTGAAAAATTCTCAGAAAATTTCCTGACTATATTCTGACAAAAATTCTAAATATGCAACAAGGGATTTTTTCCAAAATACCATCATCCCCAAAAATTTTCTCAAAAATTGTTCTGATTTCTCAAAATTATTCCCAAAATATTGCCATTTCACATAATTTGCTCACAATTGTTACATTTTTCAAAATTTCTTCAGAAACCAGCACATTCCGATAAATATTTTTCAATTTCTTCCGAAATTTATTCTCACGAGAAAATTTTCTATTTTCAGAAATTTTTTGGGGATTTTTTCACATTTTCGCGAACTCCCGAAAAATCACCACTTTTTCACTAAATTTCCATTTTTTTATCCCTCCCCAGAAATATTTCCGTCTTTTTTTTGTACTTCTCCCTTCTCATAGTCCGGGCAGCTGGCGATAAATTATTTGCATCTAAAATATTTAAAATAATTAAATTGGTATAGGATTTTTAGAAAAATTAATTTTTAAATTAATTCCTATATGCGTAAAATTTAATGATTAATTTAATGATACTTATCGGTTATCTGTACTTGTCCAATCCAAATCAGTTTCGGTTTGAGAAAATCGATGAAATTTCAAACTTAAATTTGGAAATTTTGCTCAAAATAACTGTAAATAGGAGAAACACCGATATTTTTTAGAAACCGGAAACCGAATTTTCAAACCGACACTTTCGAAAAACCGACTTTGGACAATCCTTATTCCTTATAGGCGTAAGTGCACCATTTAGGTGAATTGTACCCTTAAGGAATTCCCTGATGAGATGATGCATGAAGGTGTAGGGTGCTCTCTGCTACCGTATTTTCTCCCTTCTTTTATTAACGAAGTTGTGTCAACAACGTGTTCTAAGGGCATTATTCAATTCCACTAATCCTTTCTTATGGTGAAGTAATGAATGTATTAATGCCCGATGATTCTAAATGTTTACCTTTTTTGAATATTTTTTTGCGAAGGAACCGATTTTGATAATCTTAAATCTTGGTATGCTTTTATAGAGGGAAAATGCTCAATTTATTTTTATTTTTTAAATTGATGATTTAAAAATGAAGATTTAGAATAGCCAAAATATCCAAATATTTTCAAGCATTCATCGATTAAATATTCGAATTTTTCTTAAATTCTTAACGAAAATTACTTATTCTTAAATTCTTTGATTAAATTAGGGAAAAATAGTGTAAATTTATGGATGTTAAAATCTGCGTACAAAAAAGCAATAATCGATAAGTTCCATTTTAAATTTTATTAAATTTCCAATTTAAAAATATACTTTTTTATTTTTTTAATTATTTTAATCCTTTTTAAATTCTTTACTTGTATTTGCTAAGAAAATGGCCATTAGAAAAAGGAATTCCTTGTATTCCAATCCCAGTTGGCCCATTCGCACAACCAATTCACACAAGGAAACCTGCAGAAGTTGTCGAATTCTACAAATAAATATTCTATATTTTAAAATATTTGTATAATTTTCTTTCACTTTTGATCATTTTTATATCTTTTTGGTTCCATAATTGTAATTAATTGAAAGCCATTTGCCCTTGTCATTGTTTTGGCGCACATCGCATGCGAATAATATGCATACATGAATTGGGCGAATGGCGTAACAATGTATTTCAACAAATTAACCTGTGATATGGTGCGATGATGAATGATTAATTTGGAAAATTGTAATATCTAATTTTTCGAAAAATTCATTTAACCAAGATAATTATAATAATTTAATAGTTTGTCTTATATATTCAAAAACCATAAAACATTGAGAAAATGTTTTTTGCCGAGAGATTTGTATCTTTTGCCTAGAGATCAGTTTTTTGAGGATAACTTTTAGTTCTTATACCTTATATCCATTTTATAGAGCTCATCGAGATGCATCAATTGATGAAATATTTGCTACGGTTTGGCCAAAATTAAAGGTATTAAACCGTCTAAACCATATTTTGATTTGTAACTCTTTTAGTTTTGAACCAAACTTCGACAAACTATATATTCGATGCGTTTTGATGAGCTCTGTCAAATGGTTATAAAGTTGTTGGGTCTAGGATCAAGCACTAAACAGATATCCTCAAAAAACCGATCTCTCGGCAAAAGATACAAATCTCTCGACAAAAAACCCCACCCATATACCACGAATTATATTTAATTTGTCATAGGTTTAAAGGGTATTAAACGGTTTGAATAGATTTTAGCTTTAAGTTCAATGCTTTTTTAGAATTGGTTTAGACCCCAGAGAAATCAGTAAATGATGCGCCATTAAATTTATCTATTGGGAACGTATCAGAGGAAAACATATATTGGATATCGGAAAATATCAGATTTTTGACATATCGGATTTGGAGCTATATCGCATTTTTTGGGAGAAGATATTTATCCCTTTTTAAGTAAAAAGTTTTTATGTTTTTTTATAAACCATTGAACCATTATAATTTTTTCGTTATGTAAATTTAATTCTGACAAATTAAATAGCATCCATTTAGACAAAGACCAATTTTCCAACCGATATTTTATTTTACCTTATCATCCATATCAAGTTTTTTGAAGAATGGCATGGTCCTGGCAATTTCCACTACCAAAAGCCAATCCCTCTCGGCTATTCTCGTTAATTTTTGTGAAAAAAACAATCCCTTATTCTCAATTTCGCTGATAATTTGGGACTTATTGTAAAATTCAAGTGGACACATCTTAATTATAGTTTTAAAATACTCAAAAATAAATGCGCGCAATGAACCGAATATTCTTCCGCTTTTGATAACAAATTTTCTGGGTCGTCGGCTAAAAAAGCTGCCAAAGTTGAATATCGATTCCTCAATTCAGGGGGCAATTCCGGCATTGAATCCCAAATCCATTTATGTGCCCGTTGAATTGGCTTCAATTTTTCAAGCAATTTTTCCACAAAATCGGGCTCATTCAATTTTAAATTCTAATTGGCAATTTTAAAAAATTAAACCAAAAAATGGGCCATACTTCAATTTGCACATTTTCGCCTTGCCAAAGTCGATTTTGCCATTCTTTCATTTTTTCAATAAATTTTTTATGCTCTTCCTTATCCGTGCCTTCCATCGAGATCACTTTACGCGGGTCCATTCCCATAAATAAACATTTTTTCAGTCTGCATCTTCGACAATTGCTTTGCTCTTTTAAATTTTTATTCATTAAATCATTTTTTAAAGGGTGAGGTTTTTTTGCCGTGAGATTTGGATTCTTTTGCCAAGAAATCAGATTTTTCTGCTGAAAGCTTAATAGCATGTTAGTGATTGATCCTAGAACCCCAAACCATTATACCCTTTTTAGATCTCATCGAGGCGCTTCGATTGATATATATTTTGTCGAGGTTTGGTTCAAAATTAAAAGAATTATAAACCAAAAACCAAAATATTGTTTAGATGGTTTATACCTATAATTTTGGCCAAAATTCTACAAATTATATATCTTTAGATACGTCTCGAAGAACTCTATAAAATGGGTAAGAGGTTTGATGGTCTAGGTTCAAGTACAAAAAAAAAGTTATAAAAAAAAACGATCTCTCGGCAAAGGAACCCAAATCTCTCGGCAAAAAAAACCCTTTCTCCTTTTTTAAATATTTAAGAGAAACCTTCTTTAGTGATATCACAATTTTGCGTTTTTTGCCAACATTTATAAAAAGTATGCTTCGTGATAGATCGCCGAAAAAATTGTTTGCATCCTTTTGAAGAAAAATAATAAGAAAATTTAAATCTTTTATTATTCCCCCACCTTCGCAACTCAAAACTCCATAATAGGAATAAAAACATAGTCGATTGCAAATTCGGCATTTTGATGCCCTTTTCTGGGTTTCCAGCTTTTTACAGGTTAATTCTTCACCAATGATTAATTCTTTCGACATTTTCTGACAAGTCAAAACGTCCATTTGATGAATATTTTTAGCTTTTTCAAAAAATCAATTTGAATAGCCAAAATTCTTTTAATTTTCTTATAATATTTATTGGGAAAAAACAATTTTTCTAAAGCTATGTTTACACAAATGGAGCCAATTCGGTGACTCCAAGATGAATAGGAGATTTATGTGTCCGTTTAAATAATTTTTTCTTACACTGATCAAAAAAAATTTTTTTACCAAAAAATAGAGCAGCCTTTAGGTCATCGGAAAGTATAATTTGGGAAATTTCTGATGAGTAGAAAAATTACAAAAAATTCGCAACCAAAGCGGAGCCAACGATTCAAATCACTTGGTTCTAAAAATTCTAATAATTTTTCTACTGGTCAGAAATTATAGAAATTATACTATCCGATGAAGTCTGCTCTATTTCTTGGAATAAAAATTATTTTTTTAGTCTGGGAGAAAAATTTTAAATGGACACAAAAATCCTAATCCTCTTGGAGTAAACGGTTTTCTCCGTTTGTGTAAACGCAGCTTAATTTTTGAGAATATAATAAAATTGGCCAGACTAATTAAAGGTGGCGACTGGCGGATGGCTTTTGGCTTCACATCAATCAGAGAAAAATGAAATGGATAGAGAGTAAATGGAAAATGGTCTATTTTATATTTCTCTTCACCTTTATATACAAAATTGAATCAAACCAAATTGGAATGGGAATTGGTGTTTGAACTTTGATTTGAATAAAAATGAACCAATGTAAAAAAGGAACGAAATTAAAGAAAATCAGAATTTTAATATTATATTAATATAATTTAATGCAAATTAAATTAAAATTTATTATTCGCGATTTTCATCATCTCATATTTTTTAAAAAACAATATTTCCGCAACTTGCCGATACCAAATTTCCTCATTAAAGACTGGTTTAATCAGCGTGTTAGTCTCGCATATACTCTGGTCCCAGGTTAGCCTCGCATATACTCTGGTCCCGGGTTAGCCTCGCATATACTCTGGTCCCGGGTTAGCCTCGCATATACTCTGGTCTCGGGTTAGCCTCGCATATACTCTGGTCCCGGGTTAGCCTCGCATATACTCTGGTCCCGGGTTAGCCTCGCATATACTCTGGTCCCGGGTTAGCCTCGCATATACTCTGGTCCCGGGTTAGCCTCGCATATACTCTGGTCCCGGGTTAGCCTCGCATATACTCTGGTCCCGGGTTAGCCTCGCATATACTCTGGTCCCGGGTTAGCCTCGCATATACTCTGGTCCCGGGTTAGCCTCGCATATACTCTGGTCCCGGGTTAGCCTCGCATATACTCTGGTCCCGGGTTAGCCTCGCATATACTCTGGTCCCGGGTTAGCCTCGCATATACTCTGGTCCCGGGTTAGCCTCGCATATACTCTGGTCCCGGGTTAGCCTCGCATATACTCTGGTCTCGGGTTAGTATGAAATGCATGTAATGTTATCTTTGAAACGATTTTTCATATCCTATTTTTTTCAAAAAACAATTGGTTTCCGCCAAAACTAATCGATAATTATATAAATGCATAATATTAATATGCTTTACGCAGTATTAAAATATTTTGATACTGAATTCCAACAAAAGATAGTAAATTTTGCCTTCGGCATAATTTCTTACTTTTTGCCCAATTTTCCTTCATTTTCCATGGAAAATAATAAAAGACAGGTGAAAATTAACATCGTTCACTCGCGAATGGAATTATTGCTTTTCGGTCACTTCTTTTCTCACTAAATGCGTTAGGATCATATGTTAAATGCCCTAAATTTTCTTGGAATTAAGCACGGTTGCTCAAATTGTTTCCACCTGTCAATCGAGATTTCTGCTTTTTTATAAGACTTAAATTGTTAAAAAGTAATTTGACTTTTTAAAGAAAATCTTTTTAATTTGTTAATTAAATTGCTTAATTCAGAAAAATATTAACACCTTTGACTAATAGTACAGCATTTTTTTCAAGATAGTAAAAACATTCATTTTATTAGGTTAAACTCTTTCTGTAGAATATTTTGTTATTGAAATAATTTATCAAATATTAATTAGTCAGAAGGCAAATAAAAATATAGGCAATTTTGCTGTTTTTTTAATTTTTTTCTTACTTTTTTAATTTCCATTAGAATTCACTAATATTTCTCTTTTCAATTTAAACATTCCTATCAGCAGGGGTGGGGCCGGAATTCCGAATTCCTATTGTTGGAATTCCGGTGTTTGAATTCCGTTCCGATTCCGTTTCCGAAAAGTTGTCGAATTCCGATTCCAATTTTTTTGAGTTCCGGCCCCAGCCCTGATTCCTATCAGCAGGATAAAAATAGTATAATGATACTAATATTCATTTGAAACATTGAATTGTATCACAAAACTCTGAAAAACAATTTTTCAAAATGTCAAGCGGAAATAAAAAAATTTAATTTCCATTATTTTTAGCTTTTTTATAATTATTCAATCAACCAAAAAAAATTATTGCTTACATCGAAATAATTAAATTGAAATATTTTTGGGCTCATTTTTTTGTATTATTTAATTAAATACCACCATAAATCCCACACCACAGAGTCCTTGGAATGAAAAAAAAAATTTATGAATTTTTTATTCCATTAAAATTAGCATATGCCAAAAATGGAAAGCTCTAGTGCTTACATAATATATTTAATTCGAAGGAAAAATGTTTTAAGGAAAAGGTTGCATAAATCAATTATAAATGGCAAGAAAAATTAATTTTATTTTAGCTGATAAAATCATTGATTTTTCTCAAAATAAACTAAAAATGTAACAAATTTAATAATAAATATAACCTCTTGCCTCTAAAAAATGTTTTTTCGGTACTTGTTAAGTTTGAGTCCTCTTTTTGGGTCACCTTGGAAAAAGTGAAGAAAAGTGAAGGATCCCCCCTTTGGTATTAGGGTTAGGGTTTGGGTTTAGGATACATTTGAGATGATTTTTACATCATCCTAATCCAATCCCAAACATATCCCTGAATGACCCCAACCCTAAACCTGATGACCCATAGGGGGGACCAAGCACTTTTCAAAAAGAGGACTCAAACTTTACAAGTACCGTTTTTCCTAATAAATATTTATGAATTTTTTTATTTTCTATTTACCTTAATATGAAAATTGCGCAAATATAAAATAATTGATCTTTGCCTCTTAAAAAACCATTTATTATGGTAATATTCTTTTCTAAAAAATTTGATTATAATTATGTTTAATATTAACACTTATACGGTACTCATTGATTTTACAAAGGCCCAGCTTTTCGCGAGTACTTAATATTTGTCAAAAGACTGAATAGATTTTGTTACTTTTTTGATTCAAATTAATACTAAATTTAGGACAAATCATATAAGTTTTATAAACGCTAGGCTATCTAAGAGATACCGTATTTATTCTATTTTAAGCCCCCTCTCTATTATAAGCCCCGTCTCTATTTTAAGCCACCCCCTACCGAAAAATTCCTGTCAAACTAACCAATTTAGAGGTGAAATTGGGCCAAAATAAGCATTTTTGTTTCAAAAATTCCGAAAAGTTCCCACCTCGGAGGGTCTCTGAAATTTTTAAGCTCCGGGGCTTAAAATTGAATAAATACGGTAAGTAAACTAAACCAAACCTAATTATGTTCAATTATTTCACCTACGATTATTTTTGGAAAAAAATAATAATTTTATTTTAAGAGGGTACTAGTCTGTTAACGGGGGGGGGGGGGGGGGGGGGGGCACCCTAAAAATTATTATTCTGCCTCCCCCAATACTTAGAGAACCGAAAAATAGTACGCGAGGGAATTCTAAACCCTAAAATTCTAAC